>OMKR01105422.1:0-18556 GCA_900302355.1 Cyttopsis rosea | reverse complement strand
AGGCAGAGTTCCAAGACGAAAACCACTGCTGAGCAAAAAGAACATTAAGGCTCGTCTCATTTTTGCCAGAAAACATCTTGATGATCCCCAAGACTTTTGGGAAAATACTCTGTGGACTGTCGAGACAAAAGTTTAACTTTTTGGAAGGTGTGTGTCCCATTACATCTGGCGTAAAAGTAACACCGCATTTCAGAAAAAGAACATCATTCCAACAGTAAAATATGGTGGTGGTAGTGTGATGGTCTGGGGCTGTTTTGCTGCTTCAGGACCTGGAAGACTTGCTGTGATAAATGGAACCATGAATTCTGCTGTCTACCAAAAAATCCTGAAGGAGAATGTCCGGCCATCTGTTCGTGACCTCAAGCTGAAGCGAACTTGGGTTCTGCAGCAGGACAATGATCCAAAACACACCAGCAAGTCCACCTCTGAATGGCTGAAGAAAAACAAAATTGAGACTGTGGCATGACCTTAAAATGGCGGTTCATGCTCCAAAACCCTCCAATGTGGCTGAATTACAACAATTCTGCAAAGATGAGTGGGCCAAAATTCCTCCACAGCGCTGACTCATTTGCAAGTTATCGCAAACGCTTGATTGCAGTTGTTGCTGCTAAGGGTGGCCGAACCAGTTATTAGGTTTAGGGGCAATCACTTTTTCACACAGGGCCATGTAGGTTTGGATTTTTTTTCTCTTTTAATAATAAAAACTTTTATTTAAAAACTGCATTTTGTGTTTACTTGTGTTGTCTTTGACTAATATTTAAATTTGTTTGATGATCTGAAACATTTAAGTGTGACAAACATGCAAAAAAAAAAGAAATCAGGAAGGGGGCAAACTTTTTCACACCACTGTATTTAGAAGAGCTACTCTGGTGAATTGATTTGAACACTTTCTATCACAAGAGCTAATTCTCCATTTGCAGAGATGTGGTACAGTATGTTCCTCTGGGCGGCAACAAAGAAAGCCCGTGCGTAACGGGGAGACTTTCTCAGTCACTCTCTAACCCCCCCCTACTTTATTTAAGAGTGTTGATAAGATGGACACTTACAAATGAATCTTACAAACATCCAACTAACAAACTAATACCATAAACGATATTATGGATCCTGCAGCAAGTAACGCCAGTAACTTTCTAGAAAATTACATCTAATATATTAAGTCAGCTATTAGCGTTAACTAGTGCTAAACAGCAAAAGAAACACACAGCACAATTATTTACTTACATTTCCCTCGTCTGCAGTTTTGTCACGGGCAGTTGGTATTGATTCCTTCTTCTTCTAAAAGATTTGTGCTGGTCTGTGTAACCAACAACAGAACAGTTCCCATGCTTAGCTCTTAGCTTCGACATAATGCTTGCGGGTCCGATGCTTCCGGGAAAACAATGGCACACCTTCGCAAAGGTATTTCTCAAGCCGTGGGTGGAGATACTCAGATGAGAGGCATTCATTCTAATGAGTAGGAGGGGGAGGCAAATCTGAATGGCTTGTTGAATCATGGTTTTCTGACAATGGCAGCTCACAAAAAACTGGGTTGTCTTATTTGATTGTTTGATTGTTACTAACGTAATCCCATCAGAGACCCAAATGTATGTGCACAAGCACTGAAAAAGTGAGTTTTTCATAATATGTGACCTTTAAGTAAGAACTTTAGAGAGGGGTTGGACAGATTCAATTATGGTTTTTGGACACGGAATGACATGGAGCTTCACAGAATGGAAAACAATACCCTGTGAAGTGGTCACAAATTTGGCCATATCTATAATCGCCTGGTCTAGGATTTATGATACGTATAGAAGAGATTGACTCTGTATGACATTGCACGGTCAGAAATAGCCATTAAATAAGTGTCCAATTCCTGTCTCTGTGCTCTGCATTCCCTGAGCAAAGCACACACACATTTTAATATTGATGTCGTTACCTGCTATGATAATTGCTTTCATTTAGAACAACACACTTTTCACCAACTGAATCAAATGAAGAAAGAGTCGGAAACGCGAACAACTTTTAATTGAGTGCCTCGTCAAGAACTGAATCTCCACGTATAGTCGTCACATTCAGAGTGAAACTTGTTCTGCTGGTGCGGTTATTCTGCTGGATGAATTATATAAATTAATGCAGCATTGCAACTTTGATCTTGCAACACGAGAAATATTTCCAATCCTATTTTTAAAAGTAGAATTAGAACATTTTTCCCAACACAGGTGGCGAGCCCTCACTGCACATTAGCGGCACAATGGTTGGAAAAACATCTGGATCTAGATTTGAGCAATCAGCCAGAGCAGCGTTAAAGGTGCAGTGTGTAGAATTCGTGGCATTTTGGAATATAATATGGAATATGGAATATAATATGCATAAGTATGTTTTAACTAGTGTATAATCCAATGAAAAGTATGTCGTGTTTTCGTTTCCTTAGAATTTGTCGTTTATATCTCGATGGCGGCTGGAGCTCCTTCCACAGACGCCCCCACGTTTCTACAGTAGCCCAGAACGGACAAACCAAACACACACTCTAGAGAGGAACTTGCGCATTTTTCGGTACATCCTCGTCCACGGACGCCGTGGACCACCAGTTGGTTGCAATCTACAACCTCACTGCTAGTGGCTGCTAAATATTCTACACACTGCATGTTTAAGATAGCAGGATTCAAAAAGCCTGCATTGCTGATTGAAAGAGTTGTCAGAATCAGAATAATTTATTATTGTCAAGCGTACACAACACACACATGCAGAGGGTGGGGACAACCCCAAACACACACACACACATGCAGGAGTGGTGACGATCGAAATTCAGCCTCTGCTTTTATCCCATCCTGGCCATCCTTCCTCCAGGGGCAGCCAGGAGCAGTGGGCAGACCTCATTTTCAGCGCCCAGGGACCAGGGACCAGGGACCAATTCCTGATGGTCCTGTCGTGGTCAGGGAAGTGTTCTGCACGTTTTTAGTTGGGGTCCTTATGTTGGAGGAGACCCATGTGAACACGGGGAGAATGTGCAAACTCCACACAGAAAGGCCCCTTATCGGGAGATAACCCACCGGAGCACAGTGCCAACAGCACCCCAGGTGGGAATTGAACCCAGGACCTTCTTGTTGTGAGGCAGCAGTGCAAGCCACTGTGCCACCGTGCCGCCCAATAGGTGCACCCCAGGTGTGATAGGTGCACCCCATTTTGACAGTCCTGACAGAACGTTATTGAAACACCAAGATGCTAAGATGGTCAACTCAATGCAGGGGTGTCGAGATTGATGTCACTTTTGGCCTTTTGCTCAACTTGGTTTAGCTGTAATCGAGTTTGGTGCGGATTGATAATGGTACATTTATGCACTATATCCTCACTCTAAACTGCACTTCTACCCAACAGGCAATGGCAATTCTAGACCAGTGAGGGATGACCTATGTCCTTTTGTTTAAATAAATCTCTCTCTCTCTCTCTCTCTCTTCTCTCTCTCTCCTCTCTCTCACTCTCTCTGTCTCTCTCACTCTAATCCATGACAGTCATGAATCTCAGAGCAGCAAAGGGGGACCTCTTTCCCATCAATACCATCAATCCTTTGCACCCCCAGCCACTCTTAACCTTCCAACTCTGGGCTTTTCTCTTCTCTGTGAACTTCTCAAACATCGCCTTTTTTATCATGTCCTCTCTCATTATAGCAATATTTAATCATTTTGAGCGTGCATGGACCTTATTTTTGAAGACTATTTTCATATCTGCTCAACATCTCATCTGTGGTGATCTGTAAATATCTGTCAGATGGCAAATTGTGTATATATTGTAGGTGGGAGTGTAATCAGAGACAAATATGTTTTGCATACAATCAAAAAGATGTACTGTATTTCTTGAAATGGCTTACATTTCTTGTAAGTGCTCTGGAAGTTTTGCTTTCAGTTTTGGAATCACTCATGTTCTTTTGCCAACTTTTTCCAGCCTTGCGGTGACCATTGAACCACTGTGTGGAACTTTAAACTTTAATCAAACTTACCCTATGACACAGGGATAATCTATTTTATCGACTGCTATCACACATTTGGAAAACATGGAAGTTGATACGTACAAACTGTCCTTGTGAATTTCATTACAGAGTATGAAACAAAATGTCTGGAGGTGGAGCAAAAGGTAAAAGAAAAGAGTTTAGAGTTTCTCCAGCTGTGACAATCTGTACCCACACCAAATTCACCCAGAAATGATCTTCTGATGATGTGAATAATCTGTAAGACACTTCCAAGAAATCTGTCATGTTGTTGGTGCATCCCTTCCCGAGAACAAGCCCAGAAATTCCAGGGGAGCTTGAAGAAGGAGCGGGACAAAGGAAGGAGGGGTCGTCCCAAAGAATTTGATTTAATAATGAGGGTGTTCCCATTCAAGCCAGCAGATGATCCAGGAAATGCCCTTTCTAACTGGCTCTGATACTAAGGGTCATTTTCAGTGCCAGCCAGCTGAAGGTGACTGATGTTTGCAGTTACCATGGTAAACGGACGACACAAGGTGGTATGGAATGTCGCCGACCTCTGGGATGGCTTTTAAAACTAAGGTGGCGGGGTTGAGAGGGGGGGTGGATCCCCAGCATGATTTAAGGCTTTCTAAAGTAAAATAATTTAAAAAAGTTTTTAATAATTATAATCAGGCTGGAGGGAAAGAGGAAAGTGTATGTTAAGAACAATAAAAAATGCAGTGGTGGAAAAAGTACTCGAAAGCCACACTTGAGTAAAAGTAGAGATATCTGACTAAAATACTATGGCCACGGGTGTTGGTCTCCATTAGTCGTAGCAGGTGCAGGTGGGGCAGCATCACTGCTGGAAGGCCTCCTCCAGCAGTGATCGCTGTGGTCGTCGCTCTCCAACACGCTGCTCTAGTTGAGGCTCTCTGGGACAAACCTGGGCTTGTTCAGTAGCAATGCCACAAAAATGAAACTTAAGACGGGCCGGGTTGCCAGTTCTCCATGACAAACCCAGCAATCTCCCAACCCGCGGACAAAATAAACAACCTGCTTCAACACTTAAAAAGTAGCCCAATTCGGACCTGGCAACTCTGAACACTCTGAACACAAGTATTTGTTTACACTCAGCTTGCTGGCTAGATATGACCCTTGATTCGCTAACATGAACCTTGTGATAACTGGCTTTCACTAACATCATTGGCTACCAGTTTTCCTCCCATTTTATTTTGTAGCGAGTAAAAGTGTCCTTTTTTCGGGCTAAATGTAGAAGTAAAAGTAAAAGTTGACAGAATTATAATTAAAGTAAAGTACAGATACTCCCAAAAAATACATAAGTATAGTAACGAAGAATTTTTACTTCATTCCTTCACACCACTGACTAAATGTAGAAATGTGGTTTAAATCTTTCAATTCAAGTCACCAAGTGTCCTTGCATCACTGGGTTTCCAGCATGGTGTTCTTTTGAATGTGAGAGACTGGTATTGATTGCCTCCATCCTTTAATTGTTATTGATCGCCATTGACCTTCTGCCTGTTATTGATCGGCAGTGACCAACTGTTTAACGATTGTCACTAATCTCTATTGACCATGACATGATCATGTTTCACTTATAACTGACTGGGATACAGCTGGGCATCAATCCCACCCCGCAAACGTGAGCCGCTGAGGCCCATTGAAAAAGCATGGCTATATAAAAGTCAACTGCTCTTGCTGCATTTGCATTGTTTTGTTATTTTTTTGATGCGCATTGAAAAGGCATTGAAAAATCACTGGAAAAAGGGCCGTCCAAGTTAATGTGCAATATAGGCAATTTGTTTCACTCGCATTAGTCTAGGTACCCGTCCTACCTTTTTCGGCTCCTTGGTAAGGCGTTAAACCAATACTATCAGAGCCAAGGCAATTAACCTAACCTAGCCAACCCTGGCATTTTAACTGGAATCAAGGGCAGCTTCCTTGTGCAATTTAAATGTACGAATTAACAGGTTTTTGAGCCTCAGTCTCAAAAACAATATGCCAAGTTGATCGATGCTGTTGATCAATAAAGATCATATATAGTATATAGTATAACTATAATATACAGCATATGGTGTTACTATAATATTTCATAATGTTCTATACAGAAAAAAATATAAGAAATATTCAACCATCCACAAAATTAATCCTTCCTTCCATCCAACTATAATAAATACAATATATTTTTCCATGGTTTTCAAAAGCAACTGTTATACTTATACTAACTAAAGTTTGTACCGCTCACTTTGTTTATTATAGCTCATTTAATTGTTTCTTCGTGTGTATCCTTCTGTTGCTACAACAAATACTTGCAATTCCCGCCCAAGTGGTTTGTTCTGTGACATATGGTTACGTAACTGTCTAATCCACATGTCACTTAGCCTTAATCCCTTAGTAAAACACAGAGGATATCCTTCTAGAATTAACGCAGGACACCATATGCTACACATGCTATATGCACACACAGGCACTTACCAACCCACGCATATTTACATGCACATGCTTGCCCATTCACACATTTGTGCCAATGAAGAAGACACAAACATGCACATATACTGTATACCCAAGTAGTCCTGGAGAAGGATCCATTGTCACATTGGTTGAATAAGCAGATGACTGGATCCTCCTGGCCCAGTTAGGGAACAATGGACAGACAAAAGGTCACAGTAACAAGAGTGGGGGAAGAGAGGTGAAGAGGAAGGACAGCAATAGAGAGACGGAGACAGAGAGGAGGAAATATGGTTGGGTGAGTGGGGTGGGGGGGTAGTGAGGGGTGGATGGATGAAGGATAAATGTACTCATGCACGTATGGATAGATGGATGGATGGATAGATCAATGAAGGATAGAGGCGTGAATAAGGATGGATAGATGATGGATTGATGAATGGATGGATGCCAGATTGATAAATGGATACATCTATGCATGATGAATGGATGGATGGATGCATAGAAGATTTGGTGGATGCAAGGTTGGCTGGATGAATTAAGGAGAGATAATAAAGGATGAATGAATGGATAGATGGAGGTATGGATGGATTGCTAAATGGAAACATGCATGGATGGATGCATAGATACTTGGATGGAAGGCTGGATGGAAGGACGGATGGATAGATAGCTGGATTGATGAATGTATGGAAAGATGTATCCATAGATGTTTGATGGATGGATAGAAGGATGGATGGTTGGATTAAAGGTGATGAACTGGTTGATATACAGTCTATATAACAGGTCCATATTCATTTATTCATTCAAACCTTTATTTATACACACAGGGCACTGAGGTTTCCCTCATTTTCAGCGATGCAGAGTTCACATTTAAAATCACAACAATCACAATCACAACACTTTAACTAAAACAGAACTACAACAAACCTAGAACTATTGGGTCAACATGAAGGTGACGATTCAGCAAGCATGTGCCTCAGTGATGAGGGAATTGACAATGAGGTCCCAGACGAACAGGTAAGCACTTTACAGAAGGCTTTTTCAATTTTGCCTAAAATTTACAAAGACCTCGGTCTAAAAATTTCATGAAAATAAAACATATATATACTACACACTTGTCAGCATAGACTGCAGTGTGAAGTGTTTCCATACTATGATATGTCACTGGATGTAGTATACCATCCCGGTACATTTCACATACGATTTGACCATACTATGTTTTCGGACATCCTAAACACTCATTTGGCATACTACATGGTATGCTAGTATGCCATTTTGCACGCAGCTCTTGTGACATACCTATCTCCAAAAAGGTAATTGGAAATTGCACGACAGTTGCACGACAGTCCTGAACAGGTACTAAAAGCTGATTGGTTGAACGAGGTAGGATGTCTGCTAAATACGCTGAAATGCAGACCTATAACAATCATGTCTCTGCCTAATTAACAAACAAGTAACAATAAATTACTTTTTCTTTCTTTTTGAGAACACTTACATCTTCAGCAGACGTTGTGGAATGATATACACATTGCAGGTTTTTGAGAAAATGCAGGACCTTCAACAAATGACCTTCAAAATTAAATTTCACATAGCAGGAATCTATGACCCACAGGCACCCACATCAAGTGTGTAAAACATTAGCTCAAGCACATATTACATGAGGATACACACATGCACTTAAAGAGCAACTTCCAGGTTGGCATACCCAGTGAATTAATGTGTGGGGGAAATTATGTAGCAATTTCGAAAAATGATTTTCTTTTTTTAAAGTTAGAATTACAGCTTGCAATTAGCTATGCCCACCTAAAAATCTGAAATTGCCCGCAAACTTGAACATCACGTAGGGGAGACAGGACAGAGCCAGCGCTACAGTGAATGGCAAGTAGAAGAAAAAAGAGAGGAGACGGAGCTGTCTTTTTCAAAAAGAAAGGCAGTGTGTTTTTAGTTTAGATTTTGATTTATTTCTGTTAGTTTCCAATTTGTATGAAACAAAAAACATAAACATAACTAGGGTTAGGTATTTATGTTTACCTGCTGTGTTATGTTTACCCGCAGACTGCAGACGCTGTCCTTTAGAAAAAGACAGGGTGTGTTTATATTTAAAATTTTGATTTATTTGTTTTCCTTCGTTTCCTACTTCCTAACCTGTGCATGCGTGTCATGTCACACACATCTGTCCGTTGTTCTCTTTAATTTTACCGCTGTCTCTGTTGGTATGGGTATGGTCATTTGTTTTGTAAAAACTGTATTTGTTGTGTAAATACTCTTTCCTTCTAAATAATATATGCTGCACTTCTTGTCAGACTTGTCACTCCGCCGAGCCATCGATACCCACCTCTCCACTCTGCTTCTCAGTCCATGGCCTCAGCTGTGTTATTTATTTTGTTTACTAATATTTTCATATTGGTAAAGCTAGAGTTTGTGCAACCTGCACAAACACAGTCCTCACACCATCCTAAATAGCGAAACTGTGAAACTAAAACTGACTGACCTGTCGACATCTACTGCGCTGTGGCAGTCAGACTATGTTTCCCTTGTGTGATGTCACCGGCTGAGATGTAAAAAATAAAAATTTCCTGTATTTTTGCCCTTGCTGTCTGTAAAAAAGGTTAAAAAAATGCAGCAAAGTGAGAAAGCAAAACTCCTGCAGCACACTGTTGCACACACCGCGGCACCGCCGCCACTGCTGCAGGATTGCTGCAGGTGCGGTCACCGCCACATCTAGTTGCACATTTGCTCCCTCTCCCATTTAGAAAACAGTACTGTTATGTAGCAAGGTGGGTTTTTTTTTCTTTCTTTCTCTGCCCATATTCCCCGCCTACCCTTCTGGTTGGGTGATTGACATTGACTAGCTGGTACTGGTTGGTATAAATGAGGTGGGTTATTGCTGCCGGGATACGCATCTCTGGTGTGTCTGCATCTGGCTCCACTGTACCTCCTTTCTGCTTCGACCGCCTGCACCCCCAGGTCCCCTGCTGAGTGCTATTTCCACAGAATTGCTTCCCAGGTATGTTCCCTTTATGGTTGCCACATTAGCATGTAGCTGCTAGCATGTATGCTTTGTTATTCCAGCTAGACTTGATGTAGCTGCCGGTTCCGCATTTGCGAACAGCTCCCTCGCTCGTGTAACCAGAGTTGAGTCTGGGCAAGTTAACTGCTTACTTCAGGTGGGTTCTTAACTTCCGGTCATAATGCCAGTCAGTGGCATGCAGTTATAACAAATGTTGTTTTCATTTTATTATCTGCACCGTAACGATGGGTCAGTGTGCAATCTGGCGTCCTCCACTCCTGGACATGTGGTAGGCCCTCTGTGTGTTGTCTGTCTGCCTGTATTGTCTTATGAAATATAGACTCCCACACATAGTAACACTATTTACTGTGCTTGCAGGAGCTTGACACATAATAGCAATTGATGATGATGATGATGCTGCTTTGCTGGGGTTCTAATTCCTTATTGTTGCTCACCTTTATGTGTTTGTTTATTTGATTTGGCAGATATACTATCTATGTGAATTATTTTGCTTTATGGTGTTGTATGTATGTATGCCTAGGAACCAGGCCTTGTGGGTTGAGCTGTGTGCTTGATTAAGTTGTTTCTTTGTGTGTGCTACCACGGCAGATGACCCAGGCTGGGACAGGCTAGCCCCCCCTCCTCACTGTGTGATCACTTTTGTGCTCCTTAGAGTCTGCTGTACCTCCCTTAGAGTGTGTGTGGAGCATGTGTGCTTGAAGTCTCCTACTGGTAGGTCTCAGCCCTGGCACACTATATATTATTTTATCTCAAGTTATTGCACCACAGCTATTTTAACCATCAGCTTTATCTTTTTAACTACAGCACTACCATGTTTTAATTGTGATTGTCAATAAATTTATATTTATTATGAACCCACCTCTGTCTTCCTCATCACTATGAACTGTGTGGGCAGTCATACTGTGTAACCAGGTGCACTTGTGGTCCCAATAATTTCACATCTGAAATATTTTCTAGGGCGCAATCCCCTAGGTGGCATTGTCGGCTACTTGGCAACTAACAGCCACTAATGCCCTGTTACAGTTAGTCTTTCATTTTGAATAGGCAATTACAAAATAATCTATTTTACTGTGAACAAGGAAACAGTCTGTTATTTATTCACACATTTTAACATCCCTAGTTTGTACATGTTTTTAAATGGACTTTGAAGTCCATTAAAAAGACCGTAATTAATAAATAAAATAAGACTTGAAACTAGTCATGAAAGAGCTGTGATTTGAGTATCACTGGTATAGACCTACAAGTCAGGTAGACAAAGGTTCCTTCTGGTTAATGTACTGAAATTCTGACATTTTAGTAAAAAACATGTTTTTTGTATCTGTTGGTCAGGAAAGCTATGTACTCAGAACACCTACAAGGTGAAATCAAAAACACATTTAGTTTCACTTTTCCAGATAGACTGAATAAAAAAAATCGGACATATCATCCAATCATATCAATGTAATCCTTATTTGATAACTGTATTATTTTAAGCCATTAAAGGTATACTGGCTTTAAACTACATCCTAACATTGTTGCTGTCCCGTTCACATGACACACTACTGTGCTTACTATTATGGTCCCCTAATAGTGATGTGAATAGACGTGAACGATTTGTTCATAGCAAACAAATCTTTTAAATGACTCAGGAGTTGGCAAAGAGTGGGCGAGCGACTGAATCATTGACTCACAAACTGAAAATTATTACAAAGACCACGGCGTTTGACACAATTCATATTGAATGTGATTGATTCACTCTCTGCTTTCCAACAAAATAAATAGTTTTGATGGCATTAAATGATTCCATTCACAACTCGAAAGCCAAACAGACTCTTCTGACAAGTCTGTTCATCGTTCACCGGAAGTCCTCCTTTGCTCACCAAGATTTTCTTTACCAATGTTTGAATCCATAATTTTGATTAGAAGAAGCAACCGTCTAATTCTCAAAGCACCGCAAAGGGTGAAATGCACCCCTTACTGCGCTGCCATGCAAATAGTGTCTCGGTGCTATTTGCATGTATTTAAATTAGATAATATGCATACATTTGGTGCAAAATTGGTCCCTTTCTATGCAAATGAGCCTCATTGCTAAAAAGTCCAATTCAAACACCAGTGCTAATAGCCACACGCAGTTAGAGTGAAATTATTAGCGTCTTCAGAGAGTTGGTGGTAACTGAAGCGCAAATAAGGGGTGCCCCGTTTTAGAAGCTTGTGAGGCATTGTGATATTTTTTCTTTTGTCCTCCGCTTCAAATCATGCAGACATGCCGCAAGGGGGGCAATGCCCCCCACGCATCTTGTGCCGCCCCCACCCATACCCAAATGCATAATGGAGAGGGAGCACGCAGAGCACTCACTCTCCATTACGCATTTGGGTACGGGTGGGGGGGCACGAGATGCGCCATGGGGGCGCATTGCAAATGTGTAATGGAGAGGGAGCCGCAGCACATGGCGGAGAGCGGAGTGCTCTGTGTGCTCCCTCTCCATTACGCATTTGGGCTTTCCATTCCCAGTTTTCCAAACAAAACAAATAAAAACTGTTTTTATTTTCCCCCGTTTCCTAATTGAACAAAACAAAAAAACCCTGTGCCATTGATACCCATTTTTCTCCTTCTCATTTATCCCATCCTTGCTGCCTTCCTCCAGGGGCTGCCAGGAGCAGTGGGAAGCCTTCGCTTCGTCAGTGCCTGGGGACCAATTCCAGGTGGTGGATCCATGTCGTGGTCAGGGAAGTGTTCAACATGTTTTTAGTTGGGGTCTTTATGTTGGAGGAGACTCATGCGAACATGGGGGGAACGTGCAAACTCCACACAGAAAGGCCCCTGATCGGGAGATAACCCACTGGAGCACGGTGCCAACAGCGCCCCAGGCGGGAATCGAACCCACTGTGCCGATATTTATTTATACATGGATAATTGCGATCACATGCAAAACAAGGGCAAATTGCACTCAGCTGCAAAACATCATGGGCGTATGTTTGTGTTTGCACTGGCATATCATTTGCGCAATATGTTTTTCTAATTGGACGTTGAGACGGTGCAGATAGTGGGCACAATTCATGGTGCTATTAGCAGCCGCAATCCATTCTTTGTGAATTCAGCCCTCAATTTGGTATGGCCCTTTAAGTTGTACTGTAGATTTGTCATTGTTTGCCTATGGGGAATAAAGGGCCACTACAACATATCTAGTGGGTGTGACGCATCTTAAAGCAATTCTTGTGGGCTTCAACAAGACACGCACTTTATGTAGCCCTGGTACGTGCGAACACACACACATACACATACACACAGCAGCTTAGTGACTAATGAATTTACTATTTCTTTGGCCACACTACTCTGTCCTGCATTCCGGACTTTTTTTGTCACGCTAACAGAGGATGTGCAGCGTTTGGAACAGCTGAAAAATGAAAAGACAGAATGAAGAGGGGGACCAGAGAAAGAAGAGAAGCCACCCATGATGCCAGCTGCCCGCTTGGCAACTTGCCCGGTCCGCGGCTGCTGATGCCTTTGCCCCATTCTGAAACAGGAATCTCATTGTCAATTTAGGAACATGCACATATTGGGCGATGTTTTCTTTCTTTTGACTCGGTAACTGCGGCTCTATTTCAGTGACATGAACTGATAAAGCCATTCATGGCTTGTATTCTTTAGTGCTACTGCTTCAGAATTTTAACAAAAGCACAATAAGGGCTATAAAATTATTACGTTGCATTTCAAAATGGCATAAGAGATGATGATGTATTAGATAAGAGGAAATTTAGTTTATAAGTAATTTATATATTTATTAAATTAATTTAATTATATTTGCCTGAATATTTGATACTTGCAGATACTTTAAAGCAAACTGCTGACTGGTTAGGTCTATACTGTATGTCCATGTATGCGGAACTGTACTTGCCTAAAACAGTGTTATGAAACAGCTGAAATGGCCATCTGGTTGGTGAAACACATATGCACCGACAATATGAAATGGATAATGATTTCACTCAGTTATGTCACATACAGACACACACACACATAAATTCAGGACACAAGGACAATGTAACACTCAAGCCACCGCCATTCTAAATAGTTGAACAATAGAACAAAAAGTGAATTGACAGGTAGACGCAGTTGACATACTTGTCCAATGCATGTGTACATAAATCATCAAATGAATTCTAAATTATATGAATAGATTACACTAGGCAGACTGTATTTTTCGGGGACCCCCTACACGTTAACTTTGATATTGGAACAAACAAAACTTTCAAATTTTTTACTGCCACATGATTATTATGCTCATTAATTTAGCTAGGTATATATTTTACCATATCTATTTATATTTCGGAATTCATACGCAATTTGTTAATCATTTATTTATAGTGGAAAGTATAGCCCTATATTATACTTATATTTCATTTATATGCATTTTACATTTGATTTTAATATGTGACTTTACTCATTCAGATTTAGATATTTAAATGGAAAACGTACATTTACAGATGCTTTCTCCTGACTTTCGATGAGGTGAAGTCCTCAATGTCATCAAAATCCAGGGAGGTTGTGAATCCATTCTCAATTGCCAACAGGGCAAAAGCGTTTGGCTTTTTATTTCCCTTACTGTTGATCTCAGGTACGTTCACACATTTCAACAAAGAAAACAATCTTTCTTCTGAACAGTTTGCAATCGGTAATGTCAGAAACATATGAAGACAAATGTCCATGTTAGGGAAAGCATCCCTCAGGCCTAGCTCTCTGAGCTTCTTATACATGTCCATTGACACCAGTTAGATGAACTGGCAAAACTCTGCTGTAAAGTCCTCCTTAAGATCATTAGATTAGATTCTTTATTGTCACATCTCAACATACATCGAGAATGCATCGTCTGCATTTGACCCATCCTATACACACCTAGGAACAGTGGGCAGCCGCAGTGCAGCGCCCAGGGACCAACTCCAGTTCTGTTGCCAGTGCCTTGGTCAGGGGCAGCGACAGTAGCATTAACCCTCTGACATACACGTCTTCATGGTGGGAGGAAACCCACACAAACGGCCGGGATTCGAACACTGCTGTGAGGCAACAGTGCTAACCACTGAGCCACCGTGCCGCCGTCATGTGGGTATATTTCCATGCATTTCTCCAATGTCCATTTATTTTGCTTTAGTTAGGAAACCAAATTTCTCCTCCACATTTTTGTATGTGTCTTGGCGTCAATTCCTGTGACAAGCAGTCACAGATGACATAATGAGTGTCAATCAGGAACGCACTGCGTCCTGAGCGTCGCACCTCTGGACCTGCAGACTCACCGAACATTACTTTCTTCACTCAATTTCTTTTGCTATCTGACTTGTATCCCTCGGTTGGTGTGAGAGTTTTGGCCTCCGCTTCGAAGGCTTCAAAATCGTTTCTGGCCTTGCCTATGAATTGTACAAGTGAATTGTACAGAATAGGAATGGTGCTTATATAAATTTGTACCTGCTGCAACACTTTGCTTGTTAAATTGATTCTATTTAGCAGGTCATCCCACACTACAGACATAATTGCAGTTTCAAGGGTGCCCATTACTGTTATTAATCTTTCATCTTTGATTTCATCCAATGCATATTGAATAGCTTTGTAGCCAAATCTCAGAGCCTTCCTTGCATTATCTCTTGCAGACCACCTTGTGGCAGAAAGGCTCTTTAGCGTCAGACCTCGCCCACACATTGTGAGGTGGGTTGTCAATCTCCTGTGTCGAAGCTGAGAAAAAGTTGTATAGACTTTGAATGAAGCCAAAAAAATGAAACTGCTTCTTGTCAACATTCTGCTGCACATGCACCAACTAAATTAAGAGAATGTGCAGAACATGGTATGAAGTCCGCAAGAGGGTTTTCATTTCTTATTTTGCCTGAAGTCGAGAATATTTACTTGCCATATTACTGGCATTGTCATAGCTTTGCCCACAACCATCATCAAATCAATGTCCAATTATTTTAACGCAGATGAGTGTTGTCTGCATGTGTTCTGTGCTATGACAATGTAGTGGTATGAATTCTAAAAACCTCTCGACAGGCTCCCCACTTTTTTTCTGGACATAGCGAATTATCAAAGCAAGCTGATCAACATGTGTGACATCGAGTGTTGAGTCCACAATGATGAAGAAATACCTGCAACCTTTTATTAATTTTACAATGGCACGCAGGACCTTTTCAGTCATCAACTTAACTGAACTCATTGCAAATGTAACAACTACCACCACTAGCTTTTAACCATTAAAACTAGAAAGGATAAACTAAACTAAATTAATTGTAGTTATAAGTCTCCTGGGAGTCAATTCTGAATTCAGTGATTCTGGATCTAAAACACCCATGGACCAAGATCTCTGCAATAAATGAAACCTTTAATTATAATAAAATGTGTAACCATCAGAAAATAAATGAGATTAATAAGAAATAAAAATCATAAACAAACAGATAAAAATAGATTACTTAAAAGTAGATAATTAATCATGTGAAGAGAATTGAATTGAGAATAGAACTGGAAGAATAGGCAAAGTTAAAGGACAAAGAGGATTGGTGAATTAACTTCTAAACCTGATCTATGAATTCAGAATTTAAAAAACCCATCCGACATCAACAAATGATCATCAGCATACGGAGTTCGCCTACATTTTCAGCGAAGTTGTCAGAAAGGCGTGATGAGCGGGGACCGAACCATGTTGTGGTTCCGTCGGCTTGTCGGTTCCCAGGTGGATCTCTCCCGGAAACTGTGTCAGTCGATTGGAGGTAGGAAGACGGTGGCGTGGTTTTGGTGGTCCCATCTTATGAGCTGGTTTCTCTGCAACAGGGTGGTTCGATTCCAGAACATCTGGATCCGTCGTAGTTGGACTTGAACTCATCAAAATTATGTTGCGAATTATGTCGTTGACACAAATCAAAAGTTTTTAACTTTCACGCATTCACAAGTCTTAAAATTTAAAACAAAATCAAAAGGTTACAAATAAAAATGTTTGAAAATGATAAAAGTAGAAGTTCTGCCAATAAAAAAAAAGTTTCTAAACCCAAGAGAGAAGTTTTTCAACGTCACGGTGAGCTCAGAGGACCAGCTCTTTGCCAAAGACAAAGGATGATCGGCATTCTTATCATCAGCTGCCTAGAGGTGTGTCCTTTGATCCAGCTCTCTTAACCTGGATAATTATTTAAAATAGATATCTTAAGCCCCCCTCTTTTACCCAATTATTTCCATTCCTATCAATCCAATGATTTTGGCTTCAAGACTTCCCACTCCACCAAGACTACTCAGCTGTCATGAAGGCTCTCCACTCTGCCAAGGCTTCATCCCTCTCGTCTGTCCATCTGGATGCTCCCTTCAATACAGTTAACCACCAAATCCTTCTCTCCAATCTCTCTCAGCTTGGAATTACACATGCTCCTGGGTTACATTATACCTATACCATCGCTCATACCAGGTCTCATGGAGACTGTCCAGACTGCTCTCTAAACACTGGAGTCCATCACGGCTCGGTCCTGGGGACTTGTTCACTAAATGTCTTGGTGGTGTGGTCTCCTCCCATGGCTTCTCCTACCACTGCTATGTAGATGACACTCAACTGTATCTCTCCTTTCCCCTCTCGGAAACGCATATCGAGAGGCACATCTCTGCATGTCTTCAAGACATTAACACATAGATGTCTGGGCACCACCTGAAGCTCAATCACAACAAGACAAAGCTTCTCTTTCACCCTGGGAAAAGCTGCCCTCACACAGACCTCTCCATTACCATTGAGAACACCAATGTATTTCCCTCTCAGACTGCGAACCACCTTGGGGTAATTATGGACTGTCCTGCTCTGCCCACCTCACTGCTACAACTTGCTCTTGTAAGGTTTTCCTCTATAACATCTGTAGAATACATCCACCCTCACAAGGGAAGAAACTCAAGTTCTGGTTCAGGTGCTCGTCATTTACCATCTAGATTACTAGTCCACCTCTGTGCATGATCAGTACACAGGTGTTCTCAAAAACTCTCACCACTCTAAAATGTGCAGTTTTATCACACAACACAATGCCATAGATGTCGCAAGTTTTAAGGGAGCATGCAATTGGCATGCTGGCTGCAGGAATGTCCACCAGAGCTGTTGCCCATGAATTGAATGTTCATTTCACTACCTTAAGCTGTCTCCAATGTTGTTTCAGAGAATTTGGCAGTACATCCAACTGGCCTCACAATCGCAGACTACGTGTAACCACGCCAGCCCAGGACCTCCACATCCAGCTTCTTCACCTGAGATCATCTGAGACCAGCCATCCGGACAGCTGATGCAACAGTGGTTTGCAAAACCGAAGAATTTCTGCACAAACTGTCAGAAACCTTCTCAGGGAAGCTCATCACCAGGGTCTTGACCTGACTGAAGTTCGTCGTCGTAACCGACTTGAGTGGGCAAATGCTCACCTTTGATGGCATCTGGCACTTTGGAGAACTGTTCTCTTCACAGATTAATCCGGGTTCTCATTGTACCAGGCAGATGGCAGACAGTGTGTATGGCGTCATGTGGGTGAGCAGTTTGCTGATGTCAATGTTGTGAACAGAGTGCCCCATGGTGGCGGTGGGGTTATGGTATGGGCAGGCATAAGCTATAGACAACGAACACAGGTGCATTTTATTTGTAGTGTATTAACGTTTAGTAGAGGTTGTTTAACTTTAACTGGTATAATGGTTTGTGTGCTGTGTGAAGTGTCGGCTTGCGGGGTTTGATATATGACAGTGGAGAGGCCTGTTGGGTGCCAGTCAGTCTGGAGTGAGGGGACTCCCTTCCAAGGGATCTCCTATCTTGGGGGCAAGCAGGAGAACCTCTGACCCTTCTCTTCCTGCTGGACATGTCTAAACTAGGATATTTCCGGATGTGCGGATCCTTTAAAAGCTTGGACCAAGGAGATGTTCGGGAGAGCGCACATTGCAGGCCGGACAGGCTGCTCTCCCCCATGATATTTTTAATTAGGTTGATGCTGAACGTCTTTGTAATAAAACTAAATCTATACAATCAAGTCTGTGTCAGCGGAGATCCTTCCATCATCTTCACATCACCATCGACGGCAGACACAACAAACCAATGTAGGGCTAGGTATTGCCCAGGTAGTGAACGCAATGGCCTTAATGTTAACTATGGTAGGCTATTGCTAAAGGCTGTTATTGTTTCACCACG
>OMKR01105403.1:12201-25763 GCA_900302355.1 Cyttopsis rosea | reverse complement strand
CACATACACACACATACACACACACACACACACACACACAAGCATACACATGAGGTTGACTCTGGACATGTGCCAACACCAGCACCACCACACATATAGACACGAATATTGGGCTAGAGATCCCAGACACACACACACACGCACACAAACAGTCAAACAGACGCACAGTCAAACAGACGGTCAAACAGACATACAGTCTGTCATATTTGCCGCAGGTAAATAAGCGCCGGGAGGCCCATAAAGCCGGCAAAGCTGAGCAAACTGGAGGCAAGAGTGCGTGCTTAATGAACTGGGCCGGCTCCCAGCGCCGCAGCATCTCATCACTTGGATTTAAACAAACCACTCACCTGCTAATTGGCCGCAGCGCCTGAAGCCGCGGTGTGGAATGCCTGGCGGTAGAGACACCGGCAGGACAGATGCTTCCCAAGAATGTGACAGCCTGAGTCTCCGTCGGGCTTGAGCGACCAAGGGTTTGGGTCTGCTTACCGGCTGGTTCGGTGGCTGTTTGCGAACAATGGTGTGACATCGGTCGTGTTCCACATTTAGCAACGGTTAAAGATCGGCGCGCACATTTCTAACTTTGCATTGATTTTATTCATTTAGTGGAGTAAATTACTCCTTAGTCTGGGCCGGGGCCGATAGCATGGCGCTGATACTCTACTCATAGGTCCACATGCGTTGGAAAGAATGTCATGATCATTCCCGAACAATCGTCCGCCTGTTTCTTTTACTTAGTTGTCGCCCGAGAGCGCGATGCATATATATTTTTTGAGGTGTGAGTATACTTTGCCGGAATGGACCCACCTGGGAGCAGGGTGGAGCAGAATGAAGGCCTCAATGAAGCGGGCGAGCTGGCCCTGACAGGAAGTTGACAGAGCTTAAGACTGGGAAGCACGCCCTGTTTCGGCATAACAGGGTTGCTGGCGATGCTGGCAGATTTCTCCTGTTTGCTTCAAACACGCACACCAACGCAGGCACAAATTTATCCCTTCTACAGTTGTACGGTTGTTCATTAACCAATTAAAATATTAATCCATCGCATCGGTCCGTCCATTCATCCAAACGGGGGTGCGGCTAAGACTTGAAAGACTGGGTGACCAAGTAGGACTCTAAAATGGCGTCCAGCGTGTCGTTGCTCAAAGCAAACAGCCAGAGTGTTACATGAGCCGAGCACTGACTGCGCTCCATTTCAGTTCAATTAAAGAGCAATTTGAAAGCCCCACACTGCACCTCTCCTCCATAGCCTCTCTCTCTCTCTCTCTATCTATCTCTCTCTCTCTCTCTCTCTCTCTCTCTCTCTCTCTGCCTTTCATTACTAGTTAATAGGTGATTAAGCCCCGTTGCAGACATTGGGCCATGGGGAGCCGATTGATCTGCCCTCTGACCTCGCGCTCCGGCGGGAGGGGTGGCTGGAGGTCAGGCCTGTAAGGGATACCACCTTATCCCTCCCCCAGAACAGGAGCTCAAAGCTGGGGGAGCCACCCAGGCATGATCCCTATAGATCTCCCGAGCCACCCTGCACCACCTTCATATGGTCAATATAGCTAAAGAGCAAACAGCTCGGCGCTTTGTGGAGGCCGATTCTTTGACCTGTCTCATGGAACCGAGTGGAGTATCTTTGATTTTCCCCAGGGGGTAACCAAAGCCTCCACCAGAAAACCCCTGAATGCATGCACCAAAGAAAAGACCGACCAAAAGTGAATGTGGACCAATACAAATGTAACTAAACTGACAATTGCTATTCATGTTTATTTCGTGTGTGAGAATTGTTTGGGTTTTGGGAGAATTTTCAGGCAAGAGGTAATATAGAAATGCGGTTCTCCTTGAGCGGTGCATTTTACTCGGCACCATTGCATTAAGCGTGTGCTGGTCTTCCTGAAGGCACCTTTTCATCGTAACACACACACAAACACACGCACCCACACACACTCACACACATCCCTTTCCTCAAAGTCCCCTTTAAAGTCGAGGTATTGTCTTTAACTGCATTATAACGGTATCATTCCCCTCCTACTGTGAACAACAAAGAAAAGGAACGCCAAAGCCCAGAGCAAAGCAATCAGTGTGTGTGTGCGTGAGACTCTTTCTTTCTGTGTGTGTGTGTGTGTGTGTGTGTGTGTGTGTGTGTGTGTGTAAGCTGGCATGCAAAAGACATTCATTAGGGAAAAACAGCTGAACGGAAGAGACAAGAAGGACGGATTGTAGCTCCTCACGATGAAATGACCAATAAATTACAATATATTTACACTTGACAGAGGCACATGCTTTCTGCGGAACAGTGTGTGTTCCTGCATTCATGAGTAAAAGCAGGCATATCTATCAGTCAATTGGGAGGTTGCAGTAGGAATGCACATTGCCGCTATGAGTATTGGCGAAAAATGCCCAACACAGGAATCGGAACAAAGAGTCATATCTGCTCGGTAAAAGTCATGGATGGGATTGGATGGATTCGTCCTTCAAGACGAGGACTCTTATCAGTCCGTCTGGGGTTGGGTATATTTGAGTGGAGGCGTGCGTGAAAGCGTGACATAACATAAGATTAGAACACACGATTGACAAGACAGCAAATGGTATAACTCTGCATCCTGGTCTGGCAGTGAGTCGATGCGTTTATTTGCATTTGTTTTGTTTCCTCCATGTGTGTTTGCGTGTTCTCGGGTGAGGGTTTGTGTGCAGAGGTGGAAAGTAACTCAGGCCCTGTCCACACGTATGCGGATCTTTCTGAAAACACATTTTCCCCCTCTGTTAAAAAAATTTAAATCTTTGTCCACACAAGAACGCAAAAAATTTAAAACGCTTACATAAGCAGTCCAGGCCAATAAGGGGCGATAATATCTCATACAACTTGATGTCAAACACCACAGAAGAACATTAGGAGCATGCATATTGAGCTTCTTCTTGAGCATAGTATTCATACACAATACTGTATGGGCGTGATTCCTAAAGTTGGAGAAACTTTTCAACTATTAATGGAAACACCGCGGACAACATAACTGTCGGAGACGTGCGTGACGCGGCATGGGACGCATGGGCTTTTACCCCTGTTCAATTAGGAAACGGAGAAAAACAAATACATCTCAAATAAAAACACTGTTTTTATTTGTTTTGTTTGGAGATTGCTCCCTCTCTCTTATATCCATTGTCCCGATCCAAGGCAGAATGGGACAGTCCCTTAGTTGGGTTTAAAATGTTCGTTTCATATAAGTAAGAAACTAACGAAAATAAATAAATCTAAAATAAAAACAGAGCAAAACCGGCACGGTAACCGGTGCGGCACACACAGCGCACCGCTGGAGGAGACATAAACTCCAGTTATCGGAGTTATGTTCACGTTTTTCATTTTTCATAAAAGTAAGAAAGTAAGGAAACAAAATAAATCTAAATCTTTCTCTAAATCCCTGTTCAGCCTGATCCCTGCGCTGTGTCTCAACGTTCAGAGCTTCAACTGATTATTATATTATATGATATATTGCTATATTATAATCACAATATATTAGATATTATTATCATTACATTATTATTACATGATCTAAATGATCGGAATTATAGCACTTGGGATGATTTCTCCAGCCATTGTCTCTGCGTATTGGGACTTTACGCATCGGGAGGAGAGGCAGACGCCCCCTGCTGGTACCAATATGCATTTCAGTGTGCCTTGAGTTGTTTCCAGTGGTGATTTCAAAACATTAGCAAATACAAAGTATCTAAGTTTCTGTGACTCCATGGTCAGAGACAAGTTTGAGACATCCACTGAGCAAGGCCAAGTTGGTCCACCTACATTTGTAGCAAACCTTCTCAGTCATGAACAAGTCCAAGCACAGATCCAGGCTAAATGACAAACATTTATGTGCCATACTGAGGATTTCTACTTCAAAAATTGAAGCAGCAAAACAAAGCAGGGATAACAGCTCCACTGTTAACATTGATATGCAGCATATATTGTATGTATATGTATATGTGTTCTGAATATATGCAATGGCAATAACTAAATGCACTGATAAAAAGGGTTATGAAAAGGAATATAACATATAACTGGATGTGTTTTGAAGCAAAATGTACAGGTTTAGAAACTTGACTGTGGAGAGAAAAAAAACTGAAAAATGAATTATATGAGAAGAAAAGGAAGTTAGCCGACCGGAATAAAAGAACTGAAAAATGATGGCACTTCTTGTTTCTATTGGCCATAGCAGGCATTTCATCACAGCGCACCGCACAAAAGTTAAACTTTGGCCACAAGAGCACAGAGCTCCAACAGCAAGGTAAGAGATTAGGAACTGGAATAAATCTAAAAATTACTTTAACAATACTATTATTATGCTTGCTTTTGAACACACACTAGACTGATTATTGAAAATAATTGAACAATTTGTCCAGAGCAGCCTAGACTATACTCTGTACGAGTCCCATGATCCACCCAAAGCAGTGGACAAATAGTCGACTCAGCAACAGTAACGTGGATAATTGAGATGAGTTACTTCCACCCCTGCTTGTTTGTGGAGTGTGTGTATGTGTGTGTGTGCGTTGTATTTGCTCCTCTGTGTCCTTCAGAGCCTGGCGGGGCCTCGGGGTGTCAGGCTGCAGTTGAGGCTGCTGAAGCCCGGCAGGGTGACCCGCCCTTGGGTGTAGATGTCGTGGTCGGAGCCCTGGTTCATGCGCTTCACCAGATTCTTCTCGTACAGCAGCGGGTGGTAGGCTCCGAGAGTGCACGCCGCATCGTAGAAGCGCTGGTAGTAGTGGCACAGCTCCGTCTTCCGGCGCGAAGGCAGGAACTCGTACACGTGCACGACATCGCACAGCGACATCATCAGCGCGGTGCCTGCAGGAGGAGAGGGTTAGGTGAAGAGTTGAGTTTGGGGGTTTGAAATGGGTTTCCTTTTCCACATTTTTACTTAACCTCTTAAGCCCGACAGACCTGCCAGCGGCTCCATGGCGCGGTCCATGTTTGACGAGCTCTCGCGAGCTCACTTTGAGCGTCCTGGTATGGAAATACTTTTCTTTTGACAGGTGGTCAGCTGGTCTTTTGGGGGGATCTTTGACCCTTTTTCCCCATTCCAGAATGGTCAAAAATGGCTAGAAAGTATACCAAAGCTGTATAATTAATGGTATCAACCCTTAGTGCAGCAACTAATCACACATAACTGAGCATGGGCATAGCATCATTAGGCATGAGGATAATGTTTAAAGTGCCTCACACTCAAAATATTAATAATTTTATCAGGCACAATTACAAATATAATGCTTATTACCTTTTAATTTATAGAAAAGATTGACATACAGTGTCAAGCTGTATGATTCCTTAGGGTCTCAGCTTCTGATGGTGTAAGGCACTTGTATGTGACTCACCCCTCCACCTCACTCGGAACCCAAGAAAGAGGTTAAATACGGAGTATTTAATACCTCTTGATTATTACTAACATGGACTGTTTTATGGACACTTACAATACCACCCGTACCTGGATTATACTTATACTATACTATACTATATTACACCATATTACCATATCATATTACCATATCATTTCATACTATACTACTATATTATATTATACTTGGTTATTATAACTTATGACAACTTCATGTACTGTAGATAGATGTGAAAATATGTGATATTTTTAATATAATTTACATTTTTATGTCTTCAATGCGCTGATTTTGCTGCTATAACTCCAGAATTTCCCCCTGGGTATTAATAAAGTCTTATCTTATTTTATCTTATCTCGTTACAGTACAACTACTCTTTACAGAACTGTTTGTGTGGTTGCGTATGTGTGTATGTGTGTAGTGTATAACGTTTGCTTCAGCACTCTCTAAAAACAGGAACATCTATCAGTTGACCGTGCGAGGAGCGTGATGACAATTCTACAGACATTCCTTAAATGTGTTGTGACAAGTGTTGATAAGGATTCATGAAAATATTTTGGCAGTGATGACAAAGTGTTTCCCTCCAGTTTCTTGTTGAATTTTGAGATGATGATTTGACAATTCAGCAATTATCAATTCAATTCAATTTCATATTTTTGTTTCTCCAAACATGACAAACGTAACTGGCGAACTTTGCCATACCAAGCAGGCCAGAGGAGGGCGGGTTCTTCTGGATGGGCTCGGCCATGTTGTCCTGGATTTGCTGCCACAGCTGCCACTCAAAGCGAGGGTGCAGGATGTAGAATGGCTGCAGGGGGTGCAGCCTGCGGTACCTCTGGTACTGGACAAAGATGGGGTAGTCCGTCCTGTTGTACCACTGCGGAGGAGAGAGGCCACGATTTCAACGCAATAACCTATGTCAAACAGCGCAAAGTCTTGTGGGGATGGAATGTGCGGAGCCTACCCTTCCTTTAAACTAAAACTTCAGCTCCTCAGAACCGCAAATTTCCTACCCAACAACTACTTCACCATACAGTACAGCAGTGAGCAATGATTTTAACATATTTGCTGTCTTAAATAGCTATCGTAGTTGATTTAAAGTTGCAGTGTGTAGAATTTAGCGGCCATTAGCGGTGTGTTTGTTGATTGCAACCAATTGAATTCCCCTCCGTGTAGGAGAAGCTACGGTGGCCGCAAAACTCGAAAGGCCCTCTCTAGAGCCAGTGTTTGGTTTGTCTGTTCTGGGCTACTGTAGAAACATGGCGGTGCAACATGGCGGTGTCCGTGGAAGGCGACCTACTCCTTATATAGATATAAACGGCTCAATCTAAGGAAACAAAAACACAATTTTTATTTTCATGGGATTATATACTAATAAAAACATACTTATGAATATTATATTACATTTCTGTCAAGTCTGTTCTGCTAGATGCCACTAAATTCTACACACTGCACCTTGAAGTATGGAAATCAATGTTTTGCAGGTTAGGATTACTCCAGACAACATGCACGTCAGGGTTAGACACTCCTGCCGATGCCCCTGACCAAGGCAATGGAAAAGATCTGGAGTTGGTCTCAGCTACATGGCAGCCCACTGCTCCTAGATACGTAAGATACCCGGATGAGTCAAATGCAGAGAACTAATTTCCCCCGGAGGGATTAATAAAACATACAAAATACAAAATATCCCCCAAAAAATCTAGTCCAATTGTCTGCTAATTACGTTGTTGACAAGCCTCTCTCTGAACCTTGAACCTCGAACCTTGAACTCCATCCCCAAGCCTCCCCGTTAGTTCTCACCTGGGAGAGGTTGGCAGAGAAGGGGGCTGGGTCCCAGCCTACCAGAACGCCGGTGCTGTACAGGGAGCTGGACAGGAACCGGTGGTCATCGGATGCCATCACCTGCCAGACAGTAGGATAGCAGGACGATAGCGGCAACGGTTTATGTATTGAACTCATTCTCACAATTAGCAGTCTCAAAGTGCTTTACTGGTCCTCGTATGGCAGGAAAACCGTTGTCGTCCACCGTCTCAGGTGGACGATGAACAGCTTGTCCAGCAAGAAAAAAAACCTAAAAAGCGGAAATGAAGTTGTGCTCGGGCCTCTGATTTGACTTTCCTACGTGTAAATCTCTGTAACAGAAAGACGATGGAAGCCACAAGTCCACACAACTACAATGTAATTTTATCAAATTTTCAATTAAACTTTGAAATATCATACAGTATACTGTATATTATCACAGTGTATTATTCATCAGCATATACATTCTCCTATCATGAAATAGTCCAGTCCGGCAACTTCCGTCTTCATTTACGCAAAGCAGAAACAAATCTCTTCTTGATGAAAGTCCTGCTAAATGTGGCATTAGTGAGGGCAGCAGATTAAATTTCTCATCCTCTTCTCACGTCCCAGGCTGAAACCAAAGAATGCACCAGAGGCGCAGCGTGCTTTATACAATCGCGCTTTATACACATTGCTTTATAACACCAACTGACACTATTTAGGAGATTTGTATTTTTATATACTGTACAGTATATGATTTGGATATTGGAGGAATTGTACTTGAGCAGAACAGACAGAGCAGTAGTGTCCCAAATAGCATGTTTAAATATCTTCTAAAACCATAATGGGTGCATAAACCAAAATGTGAAGAAAACCCACAGAGTTTTGTTGAACTCAACAGCCCCGTGGAAAAGGCGTCGTCTTTGTGGCATTTTACTGTACCTGCGAGTTGATAAGGCGGATGGTGGTTTTGGAACCAACGTCCTTCTCATAGCCAATGGTGGGTGCGGCGTTGAACCTCAGCACGGCGTCGTGAGAGTCTGTGGAGTGGAGATAACGTCAAGCAAACAAAAACCGTTGGCAAAGCAAAGATTATCATTATTTAAAAAGCGGCTCATTTGTTTGGGTGTACTCTTGCCAAACCGTTCCTTGTTGGGACGAAGATATGGGAACCTGAACCAGAAAAGCAAGCAGGTAATTTCCATTGCATTTCCATGTTTTGGAGTTTTGGAGCATGATGGAAAACCACAGCACGGTGCAATTATTTGTTATCTCAGAGCCTTAAACCCCCACTGAAAGTATCATGAACTTAGGCTCCGTAGTGATGCAGAGTGCTGGCATAATTATATTCTGTTAATTATCCATTCATTATCCATGTCCATGTGTCTCACCTATCTCCTTCCCAAGTCCGGAGTAACGTAGCGAGCCGGCCGAGGAAACAACGGCACATGTCTTGTAAGGGCCGAGGTCGGCGGTCACGGGCTTGGGTGGGAGTTGGGCGGCCCAGGTCAGCGAAGAGAAGGGCTGGATGTCGGGGGTTAAGGTCATGACCTCCACCTTCTTCTTCATTTGGCACAGGAGTTCTGGGCCACTGAGCTTTAGCCTGCCAGGTACGCCGCCAGGGCCGGAAACCTCCACCCCGTACTTATTCATCGCCTGAAGAGAGAGAGAGAGAGACTGAAGGAGAGGTAAACTTAAATGGCGGACATTAGGACCCAGATAAAGAGTGGACACGACACGAGGCATATGGATGGTTTGAAAAGGAGTTAAATAACAACTAAAAAAAAGAAGAATATACACAATGTGACGTCGTGGAGAAGGGGCTGGAATATGGGCAGATCAAGTACAAACATCTCACACTAATTCCTTATTGAATAGAAAAGACTAAATAGAATGAGAGACAAATGAAAAAAGCAAGTACAGATGATATACTGTACACAGCCAAAGCCAGAGCTGGCTAGCAACCATTCAACCGAGGTTAAACATTGTTTATTGAATAAAAAAAATTTTTGAAAACGATATTGCAGCATTGGTCCTGTTTTGCAATGTATAAGATAACATAACATTGTATTAGCCCATTGTATTGGGGCGGCGGGGGGTTCAGGAAGCAATGCAGGAAGCAGGGTAGTGGATATAGTCACAAGGCTGTAGTGATCATAAAAGGTCTGACGCTGATACGCCAGGGACAACGGCCAATATTTCTGGGGTTCCTGTGTAGCCAGCGGATATCCGTGCCAAGACTTCCTCTTCCATGCTCCCGTCATTATTTACAGTCTGATTAGTAACTTGAGACGTGAGAATGGAGTTGGAGTTGAGAGACGACGTGTACGACCGGATTGTTTCACAAGTAGCCACTACAACGGCTTTCTTTAAGGTATTTGCTTAACAAGCGCGACGTGTTAGCTTGCTTGCCGACAGGGTGTGGCAAAAGTTTGATATACCAGTTTTGGCCAATGGCGTGTTTGCTGCTAGCCAATCAAGGAATCAAGGAATTGTCGCCAGACCGATAGGCGATGGGTTCCGAGATAGATTTTCTACTTTTCTTGAACTTATTGGCCTTTGTTGACATGCACAAAGACCTTATGATATTAATTCATCCTCTTGTAATTAACGAAAACCCCATCACTATCCATTACCTACATGTGTCTAATTCCATCATCGTTCGAAAGAACTCCCTCACCTGGTAGTTCTGCACCACCTTCCTCAGCCGGCCTCCCAGCAAGCTGATGGACATCTCGTCGTTCCACACCTGCAGGGGACTAGTGCGAGGCCGGAAGAAGTCGGATTCGCCCACGCTGCCGCTCAGCTCCCCCCGGCGACGGCCTCCAAACAGGGTCTCCAGCACACGCCTGAAGGGGCCAGGAAGCAACCAAGCGAAGAAGCCTGTACAAAAAGAAAGAGAAGACACATCACTCTGGCCCTTTAGCCCTTATCAATGCACTGGCCCCTGGAACCTTGAAGAAATAATGGATTTCTTTGCTACACTTGGCACAAAAAGTGGAATATTTCGTAAACCACTCGCCCAAACCTTTCACAACATTTTATACCCGAGGGATCAAGAAGGTAGTTTTTGATATATATAGATTTATATCGCTTGTATGTGGCTCAAGAACTGTGGGAGGAGTAGCATACATAACATAGAGTGCAGCGCTGCCAGTACACTAAATACACTAAGTACAATAAAATTAATTGGTCGGCTCCTGACTCTCTCACTTGCTCACTGGTTACAAACCAGTCCAGCCCCTCAGCTCATCAGTGGTCTCCTGGCTGTTCCCAGAATATAACCAAAAGCCGGTGAAGCTACATTTAGTCACATTTAGGAACAAAATGCATAATGACCTGAGATTCACCGCAACTGTCCTCTTTTAAAAGTAGGCTAATGCGTTTAATAAGTTTTCCTTTTTCTTATTATGTGTGGGGGTGAACTCTGCCTATATCCATTACATTTCCTTGTAAAAAAACAGAGTTATCACATATATCAAACATGTGATACACAAATGAAATTGACTTTACCTGACTTGCCATGGTGCCCTCTTGACGGCAGCCTGGCGTCCTTAGGCTCCTTCGCCTCCTGTGTCTGGTTCGGGGCAGACAGGACGGGGATTGGACGGTTGGGGTTGCCGGGTATGACTCCCGGAAGCTTCTGCGGGTCTATGTGCACGGGTTTAGGCCCCCCTCGCAGCACCTTTGCAAAATGGAGAGAGGGGAGAGAAGTTTGACATCTGGATTAATTGCAGAGGAATTCATTATTATTTTCTAAAAGACAAATACATTTGCACAAATGACATATTGCAGTCCAGCAGACCATTGAGTGGAGAAATAATATGCAAAACTACTGGTGCTGGAAGTATTTTCTTTTTAATTTTCCCAGATTTTACTAGATAGAATTTACTTAACACATGATTTTGTTGATGATATACTATGAGATCTACCAGTCTGGCCAACAAAAACCTTCACCAATGTAATTGAATGGCTCTTAATAAAATGTTCTCATAGTTAGTTGATATGAATTATCACTCAAATCTTTGTTTGAGTTTGGCGTCTGGGCTCTACTGCTCATCACTCCAGGCGAGGTGTACAGCAAACTTAGGCAGCCCCACAGTAAGCAGGAGCAAAGCAGGTAGAGCAAGAGGAACTGGCTGCGTAAATAGGCTTAAATTAGCTCCACATGTTACGCCTCATTTGTGGTACCAATGATTCGACCAGGAGAGGAAACAAAACAAGCTGACAATTAACACCCCTGACCTTGCTGACCGAGTGCGTACGAGGCTGGGCACGGGTACGTGCGCGCACTCCAAAGATGGCGTCAGTCACGGGCACGCTGTTCTCGGCGCAGAGGGCGTAGAGCAGCGCCATGGACACGCAGAAGAAGCCCATGCAGAGCGCCCCACGCCTTGCCCGCCGCCTCAGCCGCCACAGCAGGCTGACTCTGTCCATCGCAGCCCCGGGAATCTGAGAAGAGAGGATTTTTGGCTCTTTATTTATTCAATTTTTTTTTTCTCTATTTCATGCCACAGTGTAATACTGTAATAAAAACATAGTATAATATTAATAATAGTGTAATAATAGTGTAATAATACATAGATGAGAAGTGAGGAGAGATGAGGTGAGCTGAGTAGAGCAGGGGGAGGGAGGAGAATAAAGAACTTGAGATGGGAGGACTCGAGAGAAGAAAAGAAAGGGGAGAAGAGGACAACAAAAGCAAACAAAATAAGAGAGAACACAAGGGAGGGAGGAACGGATCAAAAAAGAACAGAGAGATGAATATATTAAGAGAACAGAGACATATAGAGGTGAGAAAGCTGGCGGGGAGGAATAAAGATTAGATCGATTACAGAGAAAGTTTCACCGTCGGCCATATTCTGCTCCAGAACACACAATAGAACATTGTTCAGTCACAACACAAGCCATAAATTCAAATGACTTCCAATTCTTTGCATTTCAAAGGTTGCTATATCGATAGGATAGAAAATGAAAACGTATGAATAAATGATATAAAAGTGAATACACAAAGGATTCTAAGGGGACAGCTGAGGAGGAAAGTGGGAAGAAGAAAATTAATGAACACAGATTAACAACGGAGGGAGGGAGTAAAGAATGGTTGGATGCCACCCCGGGCTACATGAGTCAAGCAAACGGAATGAGAGAGAGAGAGAGAGAGGGAGAGAGAGAGAAGTTGTTCTCAGAAAAGGGAAAGATGGTCAGAAGGAAGAAAGAGGTTGATTCAGACATCCCATTTGAGGACAGTTCAGTCACAGATATCTATTGATGGGGAAAACTAACTGAGAAAACATCGTCTGAATATGAATCGCTCTTGAGGCACTCGATGGTCAACCAATTCAGGAAAAATAATCCTCCCAAGCGTGCAAACACTCATCTTTGTAGGAGGAGAGTTGTGATCCAATATGTTTACATGCGCTTCTGTTATACGATGAGTAAAGGCCGACCCGAATGCAGACAGACAGTGGAATGAGGTAATATGAAATGAGGAAAAAGAAGGGGGATGGCAGGCAATTAAATGTCAGAAGGTGGAGAGGCGATGGCGGATGGCAGAGCTGAGCTGAGCTAGACAGGCGGACGAGGGAGTAAGCGCGGCTGAATGAGGATAAGCTCGGGGGTTTAGTACTGTAAGCAAGCGAGGCAGGCAGGGGGGTGAAAGTAGTGAAACTGGAAGCACAAGGAAACACGGTGAGTTCAGGGAATGCAAAACAACACGAGGATTAACTCTGAATATGTTTGTTTCGTTGATGAGTTGATGGAAGGCAGATGTGCAGGTTGGGCAGGTGAGGTGAATGAATCAGGAGGGAGCCGGAGAGAGCCACAGAAGGAAGCCACAACACTTGCCACAGAACATGGAATATTTTGTAACCCATTGGCCGAAACGCTTCGCAAGTAAGCCTGCGATTCCTGGTCGATCCGGTCGTTTTGATGGATTTCACGTCTGTGTTGCGAAAATAACGGTGGCTGTGAGAGCTCAACGCAAGCAAATGAAGAAAAGATCTTCACCAATCTGACAACACATGCGCAGCATTTAGAAAACGCGCTGCAAATCCAGACATGTCGAACTATCTACATACCAAAGCGCTTTGCAAATTCAAAAAACACAAGCGCATTAACAAAAAACAACAGCCATAATGGAAGTGAGCAACAACATAATGGAAGTGAGCAACAACATAACGGAAGTGAGCAACAACATAACGGAAGTGAGCAACAACATAATGGAAGTGAGCAACAACATAATGGAAGTGTGCAACAACATAACGGAAGTGAGCAACAACATTCTTGCCCGTTTGAGAAGTAAGTGAGACGTTGTTTGCTAGCTAACTATGATTACTATCGCTATGTGATTGCCACAAATGCTGAACACACCGAACTGGAGCCGAACACAAGCCACTTCCGACGTGAGTTTAACCTCCACT
>OMKR01105368.1:2200-14646 GCA_900302355.1 Cyttopsis rosea | reverse complement strand
CTTGGGTTCTGCAGCAGGACAATGATCCAAAACACACCAGCAAGTCCACCTCTGAATGGCTGAAGAAAAACAAAATTGAGACTTTGGAGTGGCCTAGTCAAAGTCCTGACCTGAATCCTATTGAGATGCTGTGGCATGACCTTAAAAAGGCGGTTCATGCTCGAAAACCCTCCAATGTGGCTGAATTACAACAATTCTGCAAAGATGAGTGGGCCACAATTCCTCCACAGCTGTAAAAGACTCATTGCAAGTTATCGCAAACGCTTGATTGCAGTTGTTGCTGCTAAGGGTGGCCCAACCAGTTATTAGGTTTAGGGGGCAATCACTTTTTCACACAGGGCCATGTAGGTTTGGAATTTTTTTTCTCCTTTAATAATAAAAACCTTCATTTAAAAACGGCATTTTGTATTTACTTGTGTTGTCTTTGACTAATATTTAAATTTGTTTGATGATCTGAAACATTTAAGTGTGACAAACATGCAAAAAAATAAGAAATCAGGAAGGGGGCAAACACTTTTTCACACCACTGTAGCTACACCCACTTTAAACAACTAGCAAGTCCTTTTTGGGTCGGTGAAAACTTTAAAAACGGGAAAAATACACACCATGACAAAAACGCAAAATTTAACAGTATAATAATGTACAACAGAGGAATTTAAAAATGCAATTCTTCCGTTGGTTACTGGATCAGACTTCGTAAATAAAAATGGCAAACTTAACAAACAAATTAAAAGAATTATATGTGCTTTAAGAGTCAGAAATCCGCACCCATTTAGTTAAATGGTTAATTATACTTCAAACATGAATTCTTGATCACGATTTACAGACAAGCATATGAAAAGAATAAAACAGTATTCCACATTCAATTTTCAAGATATTCTTGTCAACAATGGAAATTACGACTACTATTAGTCTTTATTAACTTTATTTCTTTATTAACAAATTATTTAAACGTCATCTTATCATTGTTAATAGGTAGACATAAAACAAACAAGCTTTATTATACTGAAGAACGACACCAAGGGGAGAGAAACGGACTATGTTTAAAGAAAATGTAGTTCTCTCTGTGAACTCCAGAGGGAGACAAAAGTAATCATGGCAAAACACATTTAAATAAATGTATGTAACTTTGGCGATACTAATCCGATGATGACCTGAGTTGATAAATTTTTTATAAACCCACCTGGAAGAGAATGTTATTTTGGTTACAAATTGATCTAAGAGTTGGTTCAGTTTAAGTCTGAACTTTAACCTAAACACAAAGGCAATGAACGTAAATTTAATCTTCTAAGAATGCAAATCACACAGAGAGAGACAAAAGGTCTCCACGGGGATTGAGGTTCAAAGACTGGAGGGAGAGATGGGTCTAGTCTCTGTTGCTAGGTCTCCTGTTAAGTAAACACAAGTACAGATTATTATCTTAAATCTTGCTTCTGTTTAATTATCCTGGGATGGTGAGTTCACAGTCCGAAGTCTCTGCGAAACTTCAAACCCACTTGGTGGAAGGGACTGTGGTGAAGAGCAGACTGGTGCCAAGATGTCCTGTGAAGGCATGGGCAGGCCCTGTCGTTAAGTGTCCAATTCTTCCTTATCTGGGGAGGAAAAGGGAGAGTCCACAGGTCCGATCTCACCAGGGATCAATGCTTTCCCCCCAGTGAGTCCTGGGAGGGGTGCTGTAAGACACAGAATCCTGCAGCTCCAATGAGTGATTAGAGAAAACAGTTCAACATCCCATTTGTCTGTTGAAAGATTAAGTCGCAGTTGCCATCACGCTACACCAACAATTAATTTTTTAAACAGATGTATATTGAAGCACAGCTTAAACTTCTGCCACAAAAACGCTCTTGGGGAAAATCATGAAAATCGAGTAGTTTTGTTTGGAGCCACAAAAATGGAGGAATCTTAATTAGCTTTGATTGCTGAAGATCCCGCTGCATTGATAAAAACCGGCAGTTCTGTCCTGCGTCCGCATGGATGTTCTATTTCAGGTAAAAATTCATTTAGCCAATATACTGGTGATGAAAAATGTGTCCCTTTTTGGAGATTCGGCTCATTACAAGTGCCTCATAGAAGGATTTGTTCCACTCTTCGTTTGTTTTATTTAGTTGGTGTCACAAGAGTCACAAGAGTCAGCTTGGCTCTGAGTTGTCAGTGGAATTCTCACAGGAATCTACATTTTCTATTTAAAACATTTGTTTGCAACAAACAAATCATTTGCGAGTCTTAAAGTCAGTGTTGGTGCCCTGTGAAAATATCAGAGTCAGAGCGGGAGACTGAAAGGGTTTTGTTTAAAAAAAAAAAAAAAAAAAAAAGACACCAGCTGGAGACTACTGTTTTGCAATGATGGTGGCCCCACCGTTGTGATTCTGTGTGTAACTGACATGATTGACAAGGGAGGCACAGTCAGGTTCACGACGAGCGCCCGAGTGGAACTTTGCCAAATGACGGAGACAGTAGATGGTGGGTGGTCAGTGTAGGAGGAATTATGATGTTGTTTTTGACACACCGAGCTGAAATACACCAGTGGCAGGTCTTTAACAAGCCTGAAAAACAGGAGATCTTTTCTTTTTCATTTTTCTCTTCATAGTTGAAATGACTGGTTCATAGTTGAGCTAGCTTTGATAAAATAGGTTTAACGATGTCTTATTGAGAAAGAAATAGCTTATTCTGGGGGTATAAGTGAAATACTTTTTAAAAGAAGACTTTTTTAACGAGAACAGTTTTTAGTAGACCGTGGGAGTATACGTCGATTTTCAAAAATCTAAATATATAATTTCCGATGCTGTGCTTTTATTTTGAAACACCCTTTCAAAATACCATCTTCACAGTATTTTTTCTCTTCTTTTTTTTTTACATTGATGCCTTTTTATGCTCTCCTATATTCAATGACAAAACAACCTAAGTTCTCCAGACTTACCGAAAAACTAGACAGTAGTCATGTGCAAGACTCGGGAACAATTCCTTCGTAGCGAACAAATCTTTTGAATTACTCCGGAGTTGGTTCGTGACGTCGGAAACTGCAGCCAGGCACACAGGCATTCATTGAGACTCGGTTTTAAATTTTCGATTTGCGAATGAAAAGAGCTATGTCTCAAGCAGCCCAACTCCGTGCCCAACAACCGATTCAGTTAGTGGGGGAGTGAGAGACAGAGAGAGGCACTGAATCATCGACTTGCAAACTAAAAATAATTACTGAGAATTAAATGAACGTGGAAAAAAGGTCAAGGCATTTAGCATAACTCATATTGAATGTGACTGATTTACACTTTGCATTCCACCAAAACAAATCATTGCGACAGACTTAAATGATTCCTGTGAGAATTCCAGTCGGAAAAGCAAACAACTCTTTTCACATAGTGACTCGTCAAGGACAGAGTCTCAAAAAACAGCCGAAACTTCCATCACTAGAGGACAGCGTCCACAGCTTAGGGCCCCACAATATGTTATCTGCTTTGCCCAGTTTAAGAGACACACATTCATATTTCACTGTATTTCATAAATGTGACAGCAGTATCAATTTTGTATCAATTTCCCAGAGTTTGGGGTAAATATATATATTCCTACCCTCGGCCCTGTTGACACTTCCTTTCTATTTTTTCCTTTTGCAGATGGCTGCAGTGATATTTTCAAAATCGATCTGTTTGATTGGGGGCAGTCTGACGGAAGAGGGGCAATTTGTCTTCCTATGTGCCAGGCTGTATAGGGCAGAGCCACTCTGAGGGCATTACCAAATTAACGGCCAGCGATCGCCGTTGCTGATGACGGCCTTGATTTTAACCTGATTTATTCAGTTTTAAATTAAATGAGTCAAACTCTCTCCTACTTAATATAATTGTGCTGTCCTTTGTAATGCATATTTGTATTCGTTGGGTCCGACCACTCAAGGAATCTGTCCGGGGCTAATTTTATCTATGGCTGATTGTGTTCACTTTAATGGGAAAATCACTCACGTTAATGGCGCTATGTTTCAACTGAGCTCATAATTTCATTTAATGAAGGCTGGGAAAGGAAATAAATATTTTGGCGAACAGCTAACATGCATGGCATTTATGAGGCAATAACCAGAGATACTGAAGCATCCTTTCCCCGAACGCAGGAGCTTTGTCCACACTCCAGACCACAAGGATGTGCTCCTGAATGTGCCTTTATCTCCATTGTTTTCAAGTGTCATAGTACAGGTGCATCTATGCTGTCTCCCTCATGTTTTTAAGCCAGAGCATTTCTATTTGTATGCCAATATCAGCCCTTTGGCTAAATGACCAATCAGAATGGCAGAAAAGACGGACTGGAGGCACCGTATGCTCACAACATAACAGTGTAACACTGGTTTCGTGTATGGCGTGTCTGCAGGCCAGATTTGCCAAAGCTCCCGATTCTCCAAGGATCAAGGTTTTTGATCCATGGAGACCATATTTTTCCATTTTAAGCAAATCTTCAATTCTTAATACCTTCAACCTAATGGCAATTTTATCAGTAGAAGAACAGACAAATTACAAGTGAATTAACTGTTTTCTATTTTATCTATCCATGGTTGAAGCCTCTTTCGTTGCTCGTCTTGATGTGGCCACCCCCCTTTTCAATAATGTATGGATTTTAGGCTGTAAAATTCCACTCAAAGTTCACCAGTCGTTCTATTTCATCAAGGTATATCTTGTTTTGTAGTATCCTGCCCACTTGACAGCTTATGTGGCCACTTAGCAATGAGAATGACGTTCCTTGTGTCCCTTTCTGTTGGTCTAGTGGCGATGCTCACAAATGGACTATGCATTTAAAAGCGACGAGGAAGCAAAGAAGTTTAAGCAGTACCATTGAATTAAAGGGATACTGAACACCTGTGAAACTAAACGCTTTGGTGATGCCGGGCTGCCAGTTCAGGCAGCTCAGTTTTCTTGGCAGTAATGCTCTGGCACCAGGCATTGCAGTCCAAACCTGTCAAGCCCAACTCACTTGAGGCGGCGCTTCTAGACTTTCTAGCCATTTTTGACCATTTTGGGAAAAAGGGTAAAAAGAAACCCAAAAGACCACTTGAAGACCTCATGACCTTGAAAAACACTTAATGCTGTGATGCAGCGTCAATAACTTTTGAAAATTGGAGATTTGTGTGAATTTGACAATTTTGACAATTGGATGACAAGCACAATTTTCTGAAAATGGCTCAGAAAAACCCACTTATCTTCAATGTACCTGGATATCCCATACATTTCCTGAATGGTCTGGCATTTCATGAGGCTGTGAATATACTAGAGGTCACAATAGGTCATTTTATACAGCAAGGTCAAGTTAGAAAACTTGTTATAACATTGAAATGGTTACTATAGAGCCATATTTCATCACATAGGAATGCAATTGGGCTCTTTGGATTCACAAGATTCTCAGCTTTGTAGCAATACCCAATTTATACAATTCCATGACTGTTTAGGTACCACAGTGTGCAGGAATAGGGGGGGCGGGGGAGGCAAAAATAACATAATTTCACTGGATGTTTAAGACCCTGAAGCTACCTTACCCTGTGTAGCTGACATATGTCCGGCATGGCTGTAAGCGACTCTTGCAGTTCTAATGAGACCAGTTTGAAAATAGTCAAGCCCATTTACTTTTGTCAAAAGAGATTGCTGTCTTTGGAGCTATTTTACGCCCGCTTCCCAACGAGCTAACATGACATGCTACACAGCTAGCAATTCGTCTGGAAGTTGGCTAATACCAGAAGATTAGATACTGAGCTTGTGAGAGCTCGTCAAACATGGACTGCGCCGTGGACCCGCCGGTGTCTCTGTGAGGCTGAAGAGGTTAAGTGAAACAGTGGCTGAGGGCTTAAAACAATGGCTGAGTAGGTTGCTACATTAAATTTGTTCCAAAATGGTAGAGCAGATTGCAAGGTCAAAAAGGTTTCAAGGTGAAAAACCAAAACAAAATAGACCATTCATGATGACTTGAACATGAGTCGCCTGAGCCCTATGGAAGCAAAAAGTGATCATAATTCAAGTGAAAATGCAAATTCGAAAATGAAAATGCAATAACTCAAATGCTTTTTATTTTTCAGAATATTAACACATTATATGACTCATAAAGAAAATTTTAATAAAAAAATTCTGCTATTCAATCATCCAATTTTCATTTTCATCTCCAAGTATGCACATTCTATGACATATTTGAAATGAAAAAGAAAACACATTTGCTTTTTCTAAATTGTTATCAGAATTGTGTCTGGCCTAGTGGCTGGGTGGGGCATCTCACAGGTTATGGTGTCTCAGGCCTCCCCTTTGCACGGTGGGCATTGATTACATCCTTGTCCATTTCTCTCCTTTCTGCCATAGCTAACACAGGAAGAGGCCAATTTGATACAATTTCCGTTGACTTAATTAATTATGTTTTGTCAATACATGTTGCCGTCTGATGTTTCTGTGTTTATGTTTTTCCATGTTTTTCCATGTTTTCCATGTTGTTGTTTGTTTGTTTGTATGTTTATTTCTCCCCCTCCTGGAGAAGTAGTTGTTTATCGATCAAAACATGGTGAGATCGTGCTCCAAAGAGGGGGATTGGTGGTGTCTTGTAGAACAAAAAAGCTGTGCTGCTCTTATCATCCCACAGGTCGTCCACAGGACAGAGTTACTGCAGCAGTATTTGTTGATTAAAGAATGAATAAAGAGCGGCATTGCAGATCGAGAATATGAACTCCACTTGCAGATTAACTCTGTCCTAGATGCAACAGCATACAAATACTCTGTTGTATTCCAAGCATGCTGACAGCACAAAAAGTTCAAACCAACTCGAAAACCAAAAGGCAATTGCCAGTTCCCAGGTCCACGGTTTTCCCGTACCATGCCATTGTTTCGAAGCCCTAATAGTCCGAAAAATGTACCATTGGACCATTGGTCCCACGCCCCATTATTGCGAAAACAAACGCCTATTGCTCTGAAGGCCCATTGCTCCTAAGGGAAGGATATCCGAGTCCGAATTTCTGCTATTCTGCTACTGGTATAACTTCCGGATGTGATTTCAGAGATCTCAACACTTTTTCTACTCCACTGTTGTTTGTATTGCTCTACTACAACTCTACTAACTATTGTATGATGGAGCATGATAATTTATTGCTGTTTGTTGCGTGTTCTGTCGCAGAAGCAGTCCCCGTAAAGCACACGTAACAAATGAAGACTACAACTCCCATGATTCCACACTACTTCTGACACCATCAGACTCCATCTTTTTGTGATCGATTTGATTGAGAGAATGCTAGTGGCAGAACTGACATTTTGTACCTTTAATTGCGCCGTAACAGAAAAGTGGAAGCGACAACGACCCATTAACACTCCCCTAAGTCAATCAAACAAAGAGAGAGAGCAAGAGAGAGTGAGAGTTACAGAGAGACAGTGTTTGGTATATGAAATAAAAAGGAAAAAAAAGAAAATAAAACAGGGGGCAGTGAGAGATTTATTGGGCTAATGCGGATGTGATTTTGAACTCCTTAGTGCACTGTCTTTCTCGACGTTTTCCCATTGGACCATTTAGTGTGCACGACAATCCCGCCATCAACCATCCTGTCTCTGTAAAATGCACACAAATGGCTCCCCACACGTTGGGATTTATAGGACCGGACGCAACGCAACCTAAGATTTGGAAGGGGATTGAAAATTGCAATGGAGCTATTGATTCCCGGCGTCAGTTTTGGTTTTAAAGCTCCCACCCAGAAAGTCCCCCTAACTTATCAGAAATAGAGGAAAATTACTGGAAGTGGAAGCGGCAAAACAAATAAAAATGAAGGTGTGTAGCCTGTAGCGTAAAATAAGCAGTGCTTCATCCATGGATTGAAATGGAACCCTGCACGTAACATCGCATTTTGTGAAACATCTTTCAGTCGCAGAAGTTGAAAGTGATGAGTTACACCTACTCTTTGCACTTTGAAATATACTCAAATATGAGTATTGTACTTCACTATTGTCTATTTTGACAACCATTACAAAGAAAAGATTAATCCTAACAGCAGGCTGTCTAGATTTTATCTTTAAAATTGTTCACATCTTCGACGTAACAATTAGAAATATTGAAATTAAAGGGCCAATCAAAGCTGTTCTACATAGTGATGAAAAGTTTGACTCTTTTTGAATATTCGGCTCTTTACGAGTGACTCAGTGAAGATTAGTTCAATTTTCCGTTCAGTTGGTGTAACTTGCGCATACGTGACTTATGGATCCGACAAACGCGATCCACTTCAGGAGTCACTGCCTCAGCTTGAGGTGCATGCATGACTCCTGATTCAGAATGAGAGATTCACGACTCCAGAGTCATTTAAAAGATTTGTTTGTTACATTGTATAGCATCACTAGTTCTACATCGTTGCTTATATGAAAACTACTGGTTTGGTTTGCAGTGCAAGCACAAAACTTAAAATTATTTAAACTAATTATATCCTCAGTCAAATCATTTTTCTCACCACTACTTCTACTCATACTCAAATCAATTATAGCAATATATGTTCCAACATATTCCAGTTAAGGATTTACAGAACTCTTTCTACCTCTGCTCTTTTGCTCAACAGTAGAGTATACCCAAGACTATTTTTGGTTTGAGTTTTCCCCTGATTCGCCTTTTTTTCCACAAAATTCCCACGACTGTAAATGTCCTCAAGCCATGTGGCTTGGTTAAACTAACTTTTTTATGATATAAAAAGATGGGTCTACTATTTCCCAAATCTCATGTTGCTTATTCTTACTCCGCTGTTTATTCTGCCACTTTTTACGTTCCATCATGTTCCATTACATTGCGTCATTTTCTAGATGCTTTTATGCAAAGTAGATCTGTCAAACTTTCTCTTTCTCTGCCGCTGTGACTGCACAAGGCGTTGTACTGTGTCTGATGGCTACCACTCTACTTCAGGGACAGGATGGATCGCAGTGGTCCATGCAGTACTGATACAGGTTATAGATGCATGACAGGGGACCTCCACTCTAGCTATATCTAAGGATCTGTATATTTGAAATGTAATAGGGGGGAATTCTACAGAGGAGCAGGTCGAGACAGAGTGTAAATAAGTAGCGGTGGGAACAAACAGTGTGCCGGAAATAAGAAAAAGCACCTTGCAAATACATGAAAATTATGAATAAAATATAAATTTGACATTTGACCAGATTTTGCTCCCAAACACCTAGCCAGTGCACCTCAGCCTGTGTTCAGGTTGAGATTGAGGGAAAGGCTGCCCGCAGAAACAAGAGGGAAAATAATTGGGGGTTTCAGACTCCCGCTGGGCAGGCCTACGTACCTCCCCATCACCCCTTGGAGGTCTCTGCCTCCCATTACGTTTAAACTGCCAACCAAAGCCGAGACTTCTGCAGAGCGCGATGTCATCCTGATTGGACAGACTTCCTGGAAGTTCCAGCAGCAGGCAACCTCGTTAAATTGACCGGCAACTGTTAATGCGCGACTGACGCAACTCGACAGAAGTTTATTAGCGGTAATTAGGAAAGTGACTGCTATTGGGAATTCATTGTGAGTAAATTACTGGTTATGAATGTGAATGTGCCATTCTCTCCATTTCAGCTCGTCATAGGGTGGTGAGAGGTTGAATTAGAGATATTTTTTTAAATATCTTTTTACATGTGCAGGCGTTGAAGGCCCCATTCTGATGTCATGGACTACAACAATCTCTGATGAGAATCATGGCCGGATTTATTGCATGTTGGCCAGCATGGGCGGTTTTTCAAGATAATATAATGAAGGTGATCAAGTAGTATTCCTGTAAACAGCAAATGTAAGCTGTCTGAAAGTAGTGCGTGTGTGTGGATGTATTTACTGTACTTACATGGGGCGGACTGGATGATGAAGTTTCCACTCTTCTCCCATAGTTACTGTGTATGTACAGGGTAACAACAGGGGGTTGGACTGGATTATGAAGTTTCCACTCTTCTCCCATACTTACTGTGTAATTACCAAGTAAAAACAAATGATCACAGTAAACACTGTCAAACATCACAGGACCTATGCCCATCTGATGTTAAAATAGAAGAAAAAGAACAACATGAAGAACAAGTAGAGCAAAATAATAATAATTATCAAATAAATAATTAGTAGATAATAGAAAGAGAAGAGAGAGTACAGAAAATACTGTTTTAATTGAATATTCTATTTCTATTGATCAGGGTTACAGAATACCTTTAAGTTCTACTGTTTATCACTATTATTAAGATCTGTGTGTGCCTTGATTGCATTTTAGGACACCTGAACCATTTTATTATTTCTTATAAAAATAAATTAAATTTAGTACTAAATACTTTTAGGATTTAGTTTGTACTAAATTCTGTACAAAGTTTTGTGTAGGACTTGATATGTATTGTATCCTTGCCACTTTGTCGTGATGCATATTGTATCATGAGATTGCAGGCAATACCCAGCCCTAGAAGCAACCTGGAGTTAGCTGTCAGTGTCAAAGGATCAATATCACTAAATGGTAATAAGTCATCAGCTAATCTCATCATTCCGACACATCAGAGAGTCTTGTTTGGTGAACAATTATTTTGAATATCACTTGTGATGTTGCATTTCACTGATCTTGTTTCCATTGTAAATAGATAGTTATTTGGCCAGCTGACTCTCTGTGTATGTGTGTGTGTGTGTGTGTGTGTGTGTGTGTGTGTGTGTGTGTGTGTTTGGGTTATTATACGTGGGCCATTTTCAAAAGTTGTTGAAATAAAACAGCACATCATCAGCATATAGGAGCATCTTCCTATGTGTATGTGTGTGTGTGTGTGTGTGTGTGTGTGTGTGTGTGTGTGTGTGTGTGTGTGTGTGTGTGTGTGTGTGTTAGTTATTATACGTGGGTCTTTTTCTAAAGTTATTGAAATAAAGCAATTCCAGCCGCCAAAATGGGTTTTTCCAAACTTGACTTGACTCAGTGTTGGCAAAAAAAGTAGCATTTATGTCCACAATACACACATAGATAGACACACGAGATACAATATTGATGCCATTTTCAAGACCAATTTTTCAACACAAGTGCATTTACTCATAAACGTGCTTTTTAAACCAGATACGAAATGTAGCATAATACTGTGGCAGTTCACCTGCCACACGCCACCCAAGTGGCTTTTCCAGGGATCTCCGACACAGGGACACAGGCGATGATGTTGAAAACAAACAACTTTATTTGCAGCAATGGCAAGATGGTACAAGATGGTACAAGGTGGTACAAGATGGTACAAGGTGGTACAAGATGGTACAAGATGGTACAAGGTGGTACAAGATGGTACAAGGTGGTACAAGGTGGTACAAGATGGTACAAGATGGTACAAGATGGTACAAGATGGTACAAGATGGTACAAGCCGGGAGCAGACGGAACATGTCATGACAAGGGCTCCCTTCCTGTGTGTGTGGGGCCGGGTGATTTTAACCTGTTGCTCATCAACTCCTCTGATGAGCAACAACTATCTAGACCCAAGACCGGCTGGCTGCTTAAATCACACCGCCCCCACACCACAAATACTAATAAGGATCATATTCTATTTTTGAAACTTGGTGGCGGTTTTGTGGACAATACCGGGTGGACGATGGATGAAGATGACGCTTCGCGAAGATGACGCTTCATGAAGGAATCGATAACTGACATTTAAATGTACAGACAAAGGTCAAGATCGGCAGAGGCTCATTCATGCGATTTGCGGTTTTAGCACAGGTTGGAAAAACAGATGGTAAAGTTGGACAGCCAGGTCGATTTTTTCAACGAAAAAATATCCGACGCTACCAAATATTTATTATTCAGATGATTTATGTACAGGCGCAATCGGTCCTAAAAATAGGATGCATGAAAAGAGAAGATGGCCTCTGGTTATTGTATTGTAGCCTCTGTGTGACATCCAGGGACAATCAGCGTGACATGCCTTGTATTAATAGGAGCAGCAGGACTCAGGTCATAATCAAACCTAAACCTAAACCTAGACTGAAAACTGTAATGTCTGTTACCATTCCTTGGATTATTGACTTTTATATAATATCTCAAATTAAATTGTATTAAATGTATATTTTCATTTGCACCCGGAACCTCCATTTAAATCATCAGAGACAAAAGGGCCCAGAGGATTGCTTAGTTTGAGTTTACTAGAACGTTGAAAACCGTGGTGTAGAACCATTCTGTAGAACCATGTTGTAGAGCCATGTTGTAGAATCATGTTGAACCATGCCATAGATCCAACTTGTAGATCCATGCCATTGAACCATGCTGTAGAACCATGCTGTAGAACCATGATATGTAGAAACATGTTGTAGAACCACTGAAGAATCATCTTCTAAAACCTAGAACCAGGCTGTAGATCCATGTTAGAACCATGCTGAAGAACCATATTGTAGCACCATGCCGTGGAACCCAGTTGTAGAACCATTTTGTAGAAGCACGTTGTAAAAACATTACTGAACCAAGCCATAGAACCTTATCATACAACCATGTTGTAGAACCATCATACAA
>OMKR01105364.1:0-11795 GCA_900302355.1 Cyttopsis rosea | reverse complement strand
GGGTAAATGTGGAAGTTTTAGCAGTAGAGGGGGTAAAGATGGAAGTTGTAGCAGTAGAGGGAGTAAAGGTGGAAGTTGTAGCAGTAGAGGGGGTATAGGTGGAAGTTGTAGCAGTAGAGGGAGTAAAGGGGGAAGTTGTAGCAGTAGAGGGAGGAAAGGTGGAAGTTGTAGCAGTAGAGGGGGTAAAGGGGGAAGTTGTAACAGTAGAGGGGGTAAAGGGGGAAGTTGTAGCAGTAGAGGGGGTAAAGGTGGAAGGTGTAGCGGTAGAGGGGGTAAAGGTGGAAGTTGTAGTGGTAGAGGGGGGAAAGGGGGGGGAGGGAGGGGGAGAGGGGGGAAGGGGGGGGGGGTGGGGGGCGGGGGGGGGGGGGGGGGGGGAAGGGGGGAGGGGGTGGGGGGGGGGGGGGTGAGGTGGAAGTTGTAGCAGTAGAGGGGGTAAAGGTGGAAGTTGTAGCGGTAGAGGGGTAAAGGTGGAAGTTGTAGCGGTAGAGGGGTAAAGGTGGAAGTTGTAGCGGTAGAGGGGTAAAGGTGGAAGTTGTAGCGGTAGAGGGGTAAAGGTGGAAGTTGTAGCGGTAGAGGGGTAAAGGTGGAAGGTGTAGCGGTAGAGGGGGCGACCTGATGAAAGGCTCCGTTAGCAGCATGAAACCAGGAAAGTGGTGAAACTCTGGATCATGTCAAGTCAACATGTAGGGCACAGGTCTCGTGGTGTTTACACATTTTAACGCAGAAGTCACATCTTGTAGCTTTAACAACATAAAATAGGCTCAACGCTTCAGATGGAATACGAGATAGAACAGACAGAGAATTCTAGAATAAATAACGAGCATGTGATGACATAACAACAATAACAATGTTGTGTCTTTAAATAAGTTTTAAAACGTTTACACCGAAAGCAGCGCTAACCTACTCGTGCGCCATGCCAATGTCAAAGCGTGACGTCACTAAAATGCGACACGCTCCGCTCCCTCCCGATAGCAGAACAGCAGCGTGCACAAACCACGCTTTTACGTATATCCCGTTTAAAACGAACTGCGGCGTTGACGCCGTGTGTTTTCGATGTGTACCTGGATGTTGCTCCTTCTGCTCCCGGCGGCCTGGGTGAGTTCAAACCAAATGTAAACGGATAAATAAAGGCCGCGCGAGGTCGCTTGTTCGTGTGAGATCCGGCGTCGAAATGTTATGCTGCGTTCAAGTCCAGTGGGAGAGATGGAAACCCCCAAGTCGGAAATATCAGAGGTGGAAGAAGTACCCAGACCGTTAATTACTAGTACTGTGACGCAGGATTTCCACTGAAGTGAAAGTATATAAGTACTTGATCTTAAAGGTACTTCATGTATTAAAAGAAAGGAATACTTGTCATATCCAGGGCCCGTCCCCAGAGGTAAATTGCAGCGTTACAGCAGCACACATCAGACCAAATAGGCAATAAAAATACAGTAATAAAAAATACAATATAATTGGCAACATACAAACATAGAAAAATGCAAAATGCAATAAACCCCAAAATAAACAATACACCAGTAAAATTATAAGACACGTAATCGTCTTTGCTATATTCAGTATTATACTCTGAAAACACTAAATAAAATTGCGTTGTGATTTTACATTGGATTTGCGGGCCCAAGTTAACAATACATTATAATGGCAACAGCAGAGGAAGGAAACCTGGTGAAAGGAGGAGGAGAGAAAAGAAAGAGGAACAAAAGGAGAGAGGGAACAGAACAGAACGCGCCACAAGTAAATCCACCGTTGCCATGGATACTGCGCCGTTATGACATCACAGCGGCACAGACGTTAAAGGCCCCGACCGCCTTTCATCTGGTGTCACTTCACACTCCTCTGACGCACCTGGGCGCTTCTGACTGCAAGTGAACATGGTTTTGGTTTTGTCGAGGTCTAAGCCAGGGACTCAAACCGAAAGGACCCCGGGGGCCACCGGCCAGGTTGTCTTGGGGGCGAGGGGGTGTTACCAACATCGAGGGAAAAACTAACTGTTCTGCGTTTTATCAACAATGAACTTTAACTACATATGTAAATGACCATGGGCAGCGAGCCATCACTACAAACTAATCCCGGACACGTTGATCAGGACCTGCATCAATCTGAACATTATCCCACTTATTACACAACTACTTACGAAATAAATGAAAACGATGGAATATTGAATTCTAGTAACTATCATGTGTAGTTTCAAAGCTTCCACTGAAAATAGTGCACAATGGTGTAGCTACAACATTACAACAGTAAATGAGTTGGTCATACCGACTTACTGTCAGTGGAATGTGAAATTGGACCTATCTGCCCAACCCATCTTCAGGTCCGTTGTAGTTTCTATGTAACGTCACCAGATGGCGTCATTATTTAGAAATATCTGACGCTGATTGACCAATCAAAAAGAGTATCCCACAGTAGATAAAGTTATTTAATTACTTTAATAACTAAAACTTAAAGAAGAGCAATATGTGCTTTGAGCGAGCGGCGGAGTATGGCCTGGAGGTCGGTCAGTCTGGATCGTATTTGAAGTTCATAGTGGAGACGTTGAGCTCAGAGCTGCACTGCGTGTCTATGAGCTCTAGCTGTAGCTCACTAGGAGCGCCGTCCAGCACACCGGAGAAGCAGTCTGCAAAAACCTGAGAAGTAGAGCCAGTCTTCAAAATACCAAAGCTCCGGTCAAATTCCCGCTTCAACGGCAGCAACGGGCCCGTCCTCCCTGTGGACACGATGGGGCCTTCGTTCAGACTCGCTCCTCCGTGAAGGCGTTGGCCTCAGAACGCTGGGCATCGCCACGCGCTGCCTCAGCCCGCAGGCCTCTCGGTCAAATGGAATTAATACATTTCACCAAATCAAATGTCAAACATTTAGTACAAAGTGCCTGCTGATGAATAACGCAATGCAAAGCATTGTGCTCCTCCAGCTTTCTGTGAAGCAGCCACCAGCCTGTTAAGTCTCCCTGTGGTCACTCCAACCAACTGACCAGTTCCCCCAAAATGATCATTAATATGATGACAAATACAGCAGCTGAAATCATTGGCTTTGTTTACGCAGCTCATCAGATAATTTGTTGATCCGCTCTGCATTTGGAAGTTTCTGAATAAAGCCGCCTTCTCCAGTCAAACAGTTTGAAAAAACAAAATCTAACTAAACACAAATTAATAAATTATGATTTTAAAAACTTCACTTTAGGCGGAGTCAACACATTTTCTTCATAGTTATTTGCCATTGTTTTTGTATAGTAGTTCCCTTTTTTTTTATTGAACAAAATGATACGTCAGAGAAAATTAGCAGCAAATACAACAGCAAGCAGAAACATAGGGTCATGAAAACAATCAAACGCGATCAATAAATAAATATGAACTTTAAATAAAGTAATAATGATAATAAAATAAATACATTAGAGGAAAGCAAAACATTAATCTCCAGAAGCTTTCTCGAACATGGAGAGATTTGAGCGGTAAATGTAATTCAATTATAAAAATGGGAAGAGTGTTTTATTTTTGAATTTGTAAATTACTGTTTATGAATGAAGAACGTACTGTATAAAATAAATACATTGGCAACATATTCTAGGGGCTTATTGGATGTGTTGCATATTGAAAAGATAAATGAATAAAGAGGAGCATGTTCCTGCAATAGAGGAGGCTGCAGTTTCAGGACCGCAGTCCTAGGACACATGGACCCTAACCCTAACCCTAACCCTAACCCTAACCTAAACGTAACCATCTCAGTTTATACCTAAAACTATAAGTCGTTAGATTCAAAGTAGTATTTGGGTGGAATAAACCTTTAAAACTATGATTCGCTAGGTGGCGCTGTCGCGAAAAGCCAGGCTCCCAGGGTCCTGGGACCGCGGCCCTGAAGCTGCGGGAACACGCTGCTGGAATAAACAGAATCTCTCCCGTAGCGCCTGAACGCAGCGTGACGTCACGCTTCCTTGTCCAATCAGCGGGCGGCTCTGACCAGCAGTCGCTAAACCGGCTGGCAGACTGCGCGCTAGCCGCTGACAGCCCGGTCCAGCCGCTCCACAGCACAAGTTCACCGTTTAGCGGCAGATACGCTTCCTACCGGCGCCACCGCGGGCCGCGGCCACGGGGGGGAAACGGGCTTTTAAAGTCGAATGAGACGCTGGCAAGACATCGGCTGAGTCGGCCTCCGCCTGTTATCTGCTGGCCTAGGACAGGCTAGCGCAGGTTAGCATCGTTAGCTGCTAGCGTTAGCTCCAACTTTCCCCCGGGCGGTTAGGGTTAGGGTTGTGCCTCCGCGAAGCGCCGTATCAGCACGGTAAGGCGGTCACCGTGCCTCCGCGAAGCGCCTTATCAGCACGGTAAGGCGGTCACCGTGCCTCCGCCAAGCGCCTTATCAGCACGGTAAGTCCCCGCGTTTTAACAAGTTGATTCAAATAATTCGATCCGACCCCTGACTGAAGACTCGGTTCCCCAAGTTACACCAGGCTGCCATGGGAGGACACCCCTGCGCCTGACGGGTGGTGGTGTGGATGAAACGAAACATTATGAAATACATTATAATAAAACCTGATAATATATTGTTGTTTAAATGAAACGAAACATTATGAAATACATTATAATAAAACCTGATAATATATTGTTGTTTAAATGAAACGAAACATTATGAAATACATTATAATAAAACCTGATAATATATCATTACATAACTGAATTACAGCAGAAACATGAATGACAACGTTATTTACTCATAAAATAGAAGTAACTGGTCACTCGTCAGTGGAGTCCAGCTACAAGCCCCAACAACTGCAGCTCCCTGTGGCTTTGCGTCCAGGCAGGTCAGCCGAACCCTCGCCCTCTGGTCAGTGGTGGAAGAAGCACTCGGACCTTTTACCAATGTACCGATACCTGACAAAATGACTCGTACGCGTGGAAGTACCGCATTGACGTTGCTGCTTAAGTAAAACAGTTATAAGTAATTGCTCTTAAATGTACTTGGAGTAGAAGTAGAAAAGTATTTGTCATATGCAGTGATACCCCGAGTGCGGCGCGGCTAGAAGGTCGGCAGTGCCTGCGGTGAGGAACAATGTGTCGAGAAACTCTGAATTTGGCTCTCGCTGTGCTCGTCCACGTCCTTGTGGAGGCTTGTTCGGTCAACATGCTGGTACCCAATCTCTTCTTTGGAAGTGAGATCCGCGCCCTATCCATTATACATTTGTATAGCCTCGCTGGAGTTGAGTTACACTGCTGAAATATAGATGAAATGCCTTCCAACTCCAAGATAGATGTTTGTTTGAAATGCTTTTGCTCAGTGCCAGCAAAACATTTGCATGACTTTACTGATATCGTTCCCTCGGCCATGAAGAACAAATCGATGCTAATCCTAAAAGTATGCACGTTTTTAAGTATCTTGTTTTTACAAAAATGTATACAGTACATCCATCCCTAATAGGTAATCTTATGACTCTTGATACTATATTGTTTTCCTTTTTATTTGGAACTCGGTGACCGTTTCATAGTCTATCCCATTTTTGTTTTTAGCAAAGCAGTGAACAAATAAATTACAGCAGCTAATACGCAGGCACTTATAAATCAGTTATCTAACTATTATTGTAACATTTATTTAAATTTTCAACCTCTGATAAATGGTATGCCCCGAGGGCTGAAGTATGTTGAGCGGAATTACGTTTTCTTCTGCGATGGGCGTGTGGCACTGACTATTATTTTACTGTGTACGATGTGCCGCTACAGCACCTGACATGCACACCTGCCCTCTTTTGATTATGTCTAATTTAAAAATGAATCCTATACCCTTGCGGTTTTCATATACGCTGTTGCCCTGAGGTAGCCTGAGAACCAGACCAATCTGCAGCTCATGTTTCATTTGGTCTGGCAGATTGGTCTGGTCACCGCCCCATTCAAACAGATTTTCACCCGGCCATTTTATAGTCGGGTCAATCGCAGCCGTTTATCTAATATGGGGCGGGTTTGATACAATGACGATGCAGAGGAGAGCCGTTGACGCGCCACATACCAATATGGCTGCCGCTGATGTGGAACGGTGTTTTGAATCCGCTATTGCGATAGTATTAAACAAACTGGACGGTATATTTTCTCCAAAAATCTTTTGTTGAGCTCTTGTGTCTGCCGTACTTCCGACAGGATTTGGTTTAATTTACCAACTCACTCGCTCGGCACTACGTCACACGTGTCGCTGCTCCGATTGGTTGTAGGTCTATCCAATTGCATCCAGAGACATTTTGGTCTGCGCCCATTGGTAACGCCCCATTGGAAATGGAAAATGAACTGAGAGATTCCATACTAATACGCATTTGCCAATTGGTCTGGCGATGCCAGGCTAGCCCCAAGGTATTTGTAATTGAAATTCCCATTTCCTCTTTTTGCTTCATCATGTCTGTTATGTTTATTATTATACGACCCACAACCCCCAAAGTGCTGTGACATCGTCATAATCCTATTATTATACACACTGAGCGTTTTTTTTTTTCCAATGATTTACAAGCTAATGAGCACAAGGCCAATAGCTGCAATTCCACATTATCAGCCAAGCTATTTGTCTCCTGTGCTTATCTAAGGAATTCCTGGCAGTGTGGCGCAGCCTAGGCCAACTTTGTCAGGTTTTAGAACATCTAAAACAATATACAATTATCATCAATTGAACTTAATATTTAGTTATATTTAGTCTAAGTATAGCTTATAAATGAGGAAAACATTTTTAAACCCACTTTATTAGCCGATCTTATGAGCCTGTGACAGCAGCTGCTTTTATCATTTTATTGAGGGTTGGTATTGCATTGTGGTTATGGTGTTTCTATTATCTAAAACCACTTTCAGAAGCAGACCGCTCTAAGTTGGGAGCAGGATTCATCCTTTCTCTTTATTTGTATTGAGGGTGAGAGCCAGGCTGACAGCTCCATAGTAACAGGTGAAAGAGTCTCTGCTTCCATTTGGCCATTCATGACAGCAGTCTGCATATAAACTGGAATTATTAGGATTGAGTCATACACTTCAACTATGATGCAGTTCTAACTTCTACAGTTAGTTTCATGGAAAGTCTATTCTACTTTCAGTTATGTGACAGGGCCTCAGTAAATAGTCAATATGTTGTTCCCTACAGCTAGACGGAGGGAGGGAGCTTTATCATAAAAAGCTGTGTCATTTTCTATTGAATGCATTGCATCCCACATCATTTGGGTGTTCTGAAATTGATCTTAACGTTATAGGTGCCGCTCTGTTTATTCTAAAGGGCATTATGTAAAATCAGTAGCGATGAGTTCAGGTTAGATGAGTTCAGGACAGATGTTTCCTCAGGGGAAAAAGAGCACAACGTTATGTTTTCTGTTTGTTTCCCACAAAGGCACTGTGATTAGGGCTGCAAGTAATGATTACTTATATAATTGATTAATCTGTCAGAATATTTTGTAATTGATTGACTTCAAATTAAGGTGCAATATGATGCTAAAGCCAGACTGGAAACTGTTGCATATATTCTAAAACATACATTTCCATTCTGTTGTGTAGCATGGATGAAAGGCAGATGTTCACATTTTGGTCAAGTTGTAAAACCACATGAATAAAACTTAATTTGACTTATCTTTTGTTGATCTGTAAATCAATTGTTTTATTTATCCTTTGACCCTCAGCTGTAGCCTCCTGTCAGTTCTGAATGCAGCTGAGGTGAAGTGAGGAGGTTTGAGCTGCTAAGTGCTGACCTCTTCTGAAGGTGTGTTTACTTTTTACTTGTTTCAAATACATGGCTGCAGGCCCATGATGCATGTCTGTGACTTTTCCTTTTTAAATATGTCTGAGGAGGCTGTGAGTTGAGACTGGTCCATTTGAACCCTGTGTCCTCCATCAGCCTATTGTTCAACCCCAGTAGCCTCCTTCTGCAGTGATGTCACAGCATTCCAGGCGGAGGATAAATGAGTTAGTGTTGGGGCAGATGAGCAGTATGGTGAATGCTGGTGCTTGTAGGGCGAAGGGCACAAGTATAAAAGTGAGCTTGTGCAACTTCCATTAGTGACAGTATTATTTCCAGTATTTTCTTCTGATTTAATATCATGCAGCACAGGGCTTGCTTCAGGGTAACAGGGGTGGACCACAGCTGCTTCCAGGTAACCTACATTTGGTAATGTTTGTTAGCAACGCTGCTTCGTCCTATATCAAACCAGTATTTCCTGTAGTATTGTTTTTTCTGTTGTGATGGATTGAGTCAGCAGGGTTACGCAATGCCCTGAGTTTGAACACGCCTTGCTGTCCTTTCCTCAAAGCTTGTGTTCAGAGTAATTTCCATCTGACTGAATATGAATGTACTGTTTAAGGGATGGATTTGTTCATGTCAATAAAATATATAAAAGGCATTTATATAGTTCTAACATTTGTCTGGTGGGATGAGTGAGAAGTGAGAAGACAAGCTTGACAAAGTAGGGTACTAGTCTTTTGAAGCTTCCCTTTAAGGGCCATGATAGTGGCACAGAGGCTTGACAGAGCTTTTTGTACTAATCATTTCAATGAGACTTTGAGATTACAATCGAGCCAGGCCACATTACTGTATTAAAATTCAGAGGTCTCAGCTGCATTGTGATTAGATCAGCCAGGACATATAGCCAAGTAAAATACACTGCATTGTGTTTGAAGCTTTGAATGATCAGGACGCTAAACACTTTAAAATGCATACAGTGGAAACAATCACCAAACTGCCCTTGTTCACTCCTAGTGAAGTTGTTTGTAAAGGCAATTCATGGTTTGTTTCGTGTCTGTGAAGGTTCACAAGGCCACATTAGCCCACCAGTGCTGTTTACGCTGTTGGACCCTCATCCTCCTTACCACGGACACTGTAGTTACACACTGAACAATGTATCAATACATCGGCCGATTTGGCTGTCGTGTGTGTGCCCTGCTACAATTACAGATCAAAGAAGGCACTCGCACAATGGCGTCTTTCTTTATGGTCACCTAAATGGATATTTTGCTAAATGGATTGAGTATGAGATCCAAACACGGATCCAACCAAAGCGATCGCTTTGAACCGCCAAGTACTGACCGATGACTGTGACCACAAGGAAAAGACAGTTGTAACCGAGGTTATACTGGCGTTCCGGAGATTCTAGTTGTTCCAGAGTGGCTCAAGTTGTTCCGGAGAGACTGTAGTTGTTCCGGAGAGACTGTAGTTGTTCCGGAGAGACTGTAGTTGTTCCGGAGAGACTGTAGTTGTTCCGGAGAGACTGTAGTTGTTCCGGAGAGACTGTAGTTGTTCCGGAGAGACTGTAGTTGTTCCGGAGAGACTGTAGTTGTTCCGGAGAGACTGTAGTTGTTCCGGAGAGACTGTAGTTGTTCCGGAGAGACTGTAGTTGTTCCGGAGAGACTGTAGTTGTCCCGGAGAGACTGTAGTTGTCCCGGAGAGACTGTAGTTGTCCCGGAGAGACTTGCTGCTCCACAGAAACTGTACTATTCCAGGTCATTGTCCTAGTTTTTGCTTATGGACTTTTGTATTTTTAATATTTCATCAGACCACAGACCGCAGACGGCCTTGTGATTTGATGCAGTGTTCCTGTTCCCTTTGCAGATGGCCAACATGTTGCACTGAGTGATGCACAGAGTGTTGATATTCATGATGGGTGTTTGGGGGGCCCATGCATGTACCGAGCCGGGGAGCTGTCCCACCCAGCCGCCCAACTCCACCTCCAGGGACTACTGCTACTCCGCCCGAATCCGCAGCACTGTTCTGCAGGGCCTGCCGTTCGGGGGGGTCCCCACTGTGCTGGCCCTGGACTTCATGTGCTTCCTGGTGAGTCTTTCGGAATCACTTGGACCAGTGTAGTGGTCACTTCATTCAGCGTATTGAGTACTCGTATTTTTACGTTTTTACTAGAGGGTGCACACAATTATGTTGGGGGAAAACGATCGCTTTACTTTAAATAATATATAATCCAGTCACATTTTAAAGAGTTTATTATAAATATAGCATTTTAATTTTGTTACTTTCGTTTGTAAACAGCGTAGCTTACTGGCACTTCCAGGTTTGGGAAGGAGCCAAGATGGACTGAGTAGCAGAGCGCACAGAGTAACAAACTAAGCTCATTCACTTGTGCGCACAAACCATATTCACAGCAGAATGCATTTTAGGCTAAGAACTAGAATAAAACATGAATGCAGAAATTTCATTTTGCTTAAATGCATATTCAGTTGATAGATTTTTGTTTATTTCTATGACGCTAAATCAGCCTTACATTAAGCTAAAACCATCATTAAAAAGGTCTTGTATTTAATACAGGTGCAGCTCATAAAATTAGAATATCGTGAAAAAGTTCAATATTTTTTGTCAGTCATTTCAGAAAGTGAAAATTCTAGATTATATATTCTAGAATCATTACATAAGCGTCCTCAAAACACCTGCAAAGAGCCTTTAATCTCTGTCTGGTTCAGCACACTCAACCACAATCATGGGGAAGACTGCTGACTTGACAGTTGTCCAGAAGACAGTCATTGGCACCCTCCACAAGGAGGGTAAGCCACAGAAGGTCACTGCTGAAAGGGCTGGCTGTTCGCAGAGTGCTGTATCAAAGCATATTCATGAAAAGTTGACCGGAAGGGAAAGGTGTCACAAGCACCGGGGATGACCGCAGCCTTGAGAGGATTGTAGAGCGAAGCCGATTCAAGAACGTGGGGGAGCTTCACACGGAGCGGACCGAGGCCGGAGTCGGTGCATCGAGAGCCACCGCGCGGACGTGTCCGGGAAACGGGCTACGAGCGCGGCACTCCTAGCGTCGAGCCACTGGACCGGAGACGACGTCGGAAGCTGAAGATGACATTTTGCATTTCATTTGGAAATCAAGGTCCCAGAGTCTGGAGGAAGAGCGGAGAGGCACAGAATCCAAGCTGCTTGAAGTCCGGTGTGAAGTTTCCAGTCGGTGATGATTTGGGTGCCGTGTCATCTACTGGTGGCGGTCCACCGTGTCTTATCAAGTCTACCGGGAGATTCAGGAGAACTTCATGCCGATTTCCTTTTCCAGCGGGACTTGCCATCTGCCCACGCTGCCAAAACTACTCGTAAATGGTTTACCGTCCATGTATTACCGAGCTTGATCGGCCGGCCGACCGGCCTGACCCGACCCCCTAGAGAACCTATGGGGTATTGTCAAGAGGAAGATGAGACACCGGACCCGACACTAAAGACGGGCTGAAGGCCGCGATCCAAGCAACCTGGGCTCCACCCCCTCAGCAGTGCCACAGGCTGACGGCCTCCATGCCGCCTTGATGCAGGAATTCGTGCAAAGAGAGCCCCAACCAAGTATTGAGTGCATAAAAGAACATACTTTTCATAGGTTCGATATTTCTGTATTATAAATCCTTTTTTTTTTATTGATCTTTTGAAATATTCCAATATTTTGAGATAATGGATTTGGGGTTTTTATGAGCTGTAAGGCGTAATTATCAAAATTAAAATAAAGAAATGCTTGAAATACAATTTTCACTTTCTGAAATGACAAAATATTGAACTTTTTCACGATATTCACATTTTTTGAGCTGCACCTGTATTATCTGCTGACATTGACCTAGTTAACCACCAGCTTGGTAGGAGAAGTAATAAACAGTTACCTGACGGAGGTTCTGTGGTCTCCTTCCAACCTCCATCACTGTCTTCAGTCTCAGGTTCAAAACAGTGTGAAGAGAGGAGCTGCTCAGCACCACTTGGTTCTAAAGCAGCAGCTGGATCTTCTGGATCTACTTCTGCTTCCATCTGTTCAGTTGAGGTGCTGGCTAGAGGTTCTGCCGCTCTGTTCTCCTCGGTTTGGCGCCGATGAAGCCGGGACCGCC
>OMKR01105360.1:0-11367 GCA_900302355.1 Cyttopsis rosea | reverse complement strand
TTTGAACCCTGTATCTGGTTTAAACCCTGTGTCTGGTTTAAACTCTGTGTCTGGTTTAAACTCTGTGTCTGGTTTAAACCCTGTGTATGATTTAAACTCTGTGTCTGGTTTAAACCCTGTGTCTGGTTTAAACCCTGTGTCTGGTTTAAACTCTCGTGTCTGGTTTAAACCCTGTGTCTGGTTTAAACTCTGTGTCTGGTTTAAACCCTGTCTGGTTTAAACTCTGTGTCTGGTTTAAACCCTGTCTGGTTTAAACTCTGTGTCTGGTTTAAACTCTGTGTCTGGTTTAAACCCTGTGTCTGGTTTAAACCCTGTGTCTGGTTTAAACCCTATGTGTCTGGTTTAAACTCTGTGTCTGGTTTAAACTCTGTGTCTGGTTTAAACCCTGTCTGGTTTAAACCCTATGTGTCTGGTTTAAACTCTGTGTCTGGTTTAAACCCTGTGTCTGGTTTAAACCCTATGTGTCTGGTTTAAACTCTGTGTCTGGTTTAAACCCTGTGTCTGGTTTAAACCCTGTGTCTGGTTTAAACCCTATGTGTCTGGTTTAAACTCTGTGTCTGGTTTAAACCCTGTCTGGTTTAAACCCTATGTGTCTGGTTTAAACCCTATGTGTCTGGTTTAAACTCTGTGTCTGGTTTAAACCCTGTGTCTGGTTTAAACCCTGGGTCTCAGCGCGTTGTGCTTAGTAATGGCCTCTGAGTCACGGTGATAAACGACCGGACGCCGCCGACGCCCCCGCGAGCCGTGGCCCCGAAACGCCCGGGCTCACGTTTCCACAACACGGAGACACATGAATCACTCACTTCTCCCGCTCTTTCCTAATCTGACGATCTGTGTAAGGAAAAGTCCCAGCGCTACGCCGCCGCTTCACCCAAAGGTCATTCGGTCCACGAGCGGCGTTAGTCACAGCAACGGTAGTAAAATACAGATTTAGAGACGTGGTGTGAAAACACAGCAAGGCAAGAATGAGGGGAAGGAAAGGAATAAGAGAGAAAGGCCTTCATTGGTCCCTTGTTTTTTTTTATGTTGTTTAGTACGTTGTATATGTTTAGTAAATTAATCTTTGGCATTTTTTAGTTGAGAAATAGTTGAGGGAATAGATATGCCAGAGGAGATATTTTAGCTTTAAAATGTTAACTTACAGTTCTACCAAAAATTCCAAAAGATGGAAAAGAATTATTAATTATCTATCTATCTATCTATCTATCTATCTATTTATTATTTAATATGATAATTATAATAATGATTGTTATTATTATTATTCCTAATATGGGCGGGGCTTCCTACTGCGATGCCGTGATCTGACTGGGCTGGATGTAAATGAGTAAATCGACTGAACTTGAATCAAGAATTAGGGGGCGTTCTTTTAAAAACAGAAAAACAGAAATACCAATTTTTGCCTTTAATAATATCAGTTCTTATGTCAACGTGATGAAACAGAACAAAATGCAGATGAGTAAAGTGCTAAGTAAATACCGATGTTTCAGTTCCGGTCTGAGGGAATTGGACATGAGCATAAAAATGAGCAAGGTGGTTTTGTACGACATGTAGGGAAGAAAAGCGATGAACAGAGGGAACAAGAGATAAATGGAGGAACAGCGGAGGAAGGAGGAGGTAGAGTTGGGTGAGATGGAGATGCCTACCTTGGACCTGTTTGTTTGCATGGTGTGATTTCAAAAGCTGTGCCAAAGGAAGCAAATCATATTAAAGAATGAACCAACGTGGTCATACATGTTGGACACATGTACAGGAAATGGAGTGGAAAAAAGATGGAAACTTAAAACAAAAACACACATGATGAGGATCTGAGGTCTTAGATCATACAGCGTTTGATCCAAACAACCAAAATGTGCTCCTGAATGCAGATTCTGATAGTCCAGCTGATCCCACACTTTTTGTGACAAGCCCCCCCCACACACACTAAACGACATATACATTTTTAATCCACAAAAATATGTACACATTTATCTGCCTAATAAACTGCTGGTAGTTTAACATTAAAGTTAAACCTGGCTGACAAAAAAAGTTAAAAACAAACAAAACATAATCACAAGCCAGGGTGAGATGTTATGGATTTTTAAACAATATATGTATATATATATATATATATCAAAAAATGATTAACAAAATACTACTACTACTACTACTACTACTACTACTACTAATAATACATTTTTACAAAATTGCTGCAGACCCTTTGCATTTCCTTCACGTGGACCCCAGTTTGGGAACCCTGACCACCTAGCGACAGAGCTTTTTGTTCCAGTTGCTAACTCAGTGTGACCAGAGCACAGAGAACTGAGTCCTACCTGCTCATTGAATTTGTCCAGTTTCTCCAACTGTTCCCTCTGGTTCTTCTCCAGCTGTTCCATCTCCTTCTGGTGCTTCATGGCCAGCTGGAAACACACATATACATACATTTTAATAAGAGATAAAGGCGTATGATGTGAAATCACTTGGAAGTGAAGGTAAGCATTCACAGTTCTAATAGAAGCAAACAGATGTTCTAGGTTCATTTTAAGCAGTGGAACCTGTGCAGCCAATGGTGGCAATTGGTGAATAGTGATCTAATTGAAATTTCTCACAAACTGTATGTGGAACTGCAGCCCACAGCATCCCCAAATGGGTGGACCTTAACTCCAAGTAGGTGGACCCTAACTCCAAGTAGGTGGACCTTACCTCCAAATAGGTGGACCCTAACTCCAAGTAGGTGGACCCTAACTCCAAGTAGGTGGACCCTAACTCCAAGTAGGTGGACCCTAACTCCAAGTAGGTGGACCCTAACTCCAAGTAGGTGGACCTTACCTCTAAATAGGTGGACCTTAACTCCAAATAGGCGGAGGTATAATTAAAATTTCTCACAACACACGCAGCAGTTTTGCCCTTCCCTGACTTACCTCCAAAAGTAGGGGGATCTTATTTCCAAGTAGGCAGTGTTAACCACAAAAACCCCCAGTGGGAGGATCTAGCCACCAAACCACATCATTTAAAGAGGAAATGTTGTTTAACCTCTTAAGCTCCAGGCCCGTTTCTTGGGCTCCGAGTGAGGTGGAGGTGTTGGAGTTTGGGGGGGTGGTGTGGGTCAGCAGTTGGTGCCACATACAAGTGCCTTACACCTTCAGGAAGCTGAGACCCTAAGGAATCATTTGAGATGCAGCTTGACACAGTATGTCAATCTTTCATCAATTAAAAGGTAATAAACATTATATTTAAAATTGCGCCTGATAAAATTATTATTATTTTGAGTGTAAAGAGGTTTTAAACATTATCCTCATGCCTAATGATGCCATTCCCATGCTCAATCATGTGTGATTAGTTGCTTCTCCAAGTTGTGGGTTGATACTATTCTAGCCATTTTTGACCACTCTGGAATGGGGAAAAAGGGTCAAAAATCCCCCCAAAAGACAACCTGAAGACCTCATGACCTTGAAAAACACTTTAGAAAACTAAATGCTGTGATACAGCGTCAATACCTTTTGAAAATTGGAGATTTGTGTGAATTTGACAATTCCGACGATTGGATGACCAGCACTTTTTCTCCTGAAAAAGGCTCAGAAAGAGCCACATCTCTTCAATGTACCTGGACATTTTGTGAACGGTCTGCGTGTCTAGATTCTGGGTTTGGAGTTTCATGAGGCTGTGATTATCCTAGAGGTCACAATAGGTCATTTTATACAGTAAGGTCAAATTAAAATATGTACCAGACTCTAAATACGTGCTCTGTTCTTAGAATTACATTGTAAATTTGGAACGAACAAACATAATTTTTGCCGGTATGGCCATAGTAACATTGAACCACATACAGACAAATTGATTGATTGATTGTCCCTCAATCCATTAATTAGAGTGTGAGTGGCCAGAACACTGTTTCCACAGGAAGGACCGCTTTCAAAATGTAAATAGTGCCGAGTTGTCCTCCAGTTAACTCTCAGACTGGCACAACATTTCTCCTCCTCTCCAGACGGTGATCCGTTTCATCCGTCTGCAGTCGGGGAAGAATAATTGTGCGTAGGGATCGAACTCTTGGTGCTCGAAATGGCTGAGGCGTTTTCTGGTTTTGGTGATTCATAGACCAGAACGTTCCCGTGTGTCGGTTCCCGAAATGCTAAATAAATAACCGAAAGGTGAAAAAACAAAATAAAACAGAATAAAACAAACCCTTTTCCTCTCGTCCATGAACTTCTTGGTGTTGCTGCTGTTCAACTCTCGCACTCTCCTGGAAAAGAAAACAAAGGGATGAGTACTGGAGGCCGTAGATAGGTAGGTAGATGGGTGGATAGATGGATACATGGATATCCCACCGTTCTCTCTCTGCCTTGTTTTTGATGGTCTTGTCCTGGCTGATGGCTTTGCTGTTCTCCATGGAGATCTTGGCCTGGTTGGCCCTCATCTCCTTGCTCTGCCTGTGAGTGTGGGATACATACAGAATACATGTGATACACTGTAAAGACTGAAGCAAGAGCACTCAATTCATTCATTCACTCGACCCTCACTTTTAATGGATTCATTTAGGCTGAAAATGCCAAAATATAGGGAGCTTAATCTATTTGAATAAAATATTATTACAGAAAAACATCTCCAAATTGTACCACAAACTGGAGGCAAAAGAGTGGTAAAAGAGATATATTTTTGATATATATACAGTATATTTATTGATATATGTACTCAAATAGATAGACAGAATAGACCCTGGGCATTGGGATGGGACTTCGATAACATATTGTTTTGTAATAAAATGATGAGGATAATAATAACAATAATAATTATAATCACAATAATCATGTAAAAATGAATAAATAAGGTTTTCAAAAAATAAATATCTTCCACAATTTACAATATGAAATTATTTAAGTTATCTTTCAAGATAAGAGTTCAGTGGGATGGATCTCAGCTGGACTGGGTTCATTTTCAGACTTCCATGTGATGTTGTGATGTCAGTACATTGAGCTACATTGATACCTTGTATTATTGCAATCATTCATCTATTCATGAGTGTGTGTGCGTGTGCACGTGGCCGCGCCCACCTCTCGTGGATGAGCTTGAGCTGGCCGGTCTGCTGCTCCTGCACCGAGGCCTGCAGCTTCCTCAGGTGCTCGCACTGCTGCGTCACGTGGCCGTCCCTGATCTCCTGCTCCTCGCTGCTGTGGCCGCTCGTCAGCTCCGACCACTCCTTGGTGTGCTGTGCCGTGATGTCCTTCACCTGCACACACATACACACACACACACACACACACACAGGTCAGTTGTCTTCAGGTGTTGAGCATGGTAGGTGTTGAGCTGTAAGGTGAGTATGGATGTTGGACCTTGGCTTTGTGGTCGATAGTCAGTGTCTGGATCTTGTCCTCCGTCTCCTTCTTCAACTCCTGGCAGTTGTTTTCCCTGTGAATTTGAGATGTTAATCTATCGAGAAATTATATATGTTTATATATTATACAGTATATGTACTGTATGTATATGGAATTAATAATGGTACAAAAAATATGATATTAAACTTTTAAGACAAATGTTAACATTTTTTAGACAAATCATCTCTCTTATTCATCACTCAATTCAAATACATGTGGTATTAATTTGGTAGTATTTGGTGGTATCAGATGTAGCGTAGTAGGTAGCAGGTACTCTAAGTATGAAGGTAATAAATATTCTTATCATCTGATGCATCTGATGAACTTGACAAATTTTGACAAATGAATACAAGACTTTTTAATGGCTTTTACGAGGCTGCACCTTATAAAAAAATGACCCACTATTTATCCCAAACAGAAAAGGTTTCAGTCCCCCAGAAAAATAAACCAGTTGAAATAACGTCCTTGAAATTAAAAAAGGTTCCATTTGACATCATGAATGATCAAACATGAATTATTCATGTGGTGTATCCAAATAGGTCTCTAAATGTGGCTGAAAATAGCTGCTATGAAGGCAGCTCACGCCTTTTTCACACCCAAATACTGGAAGCCGAGGTAAGCAGTCCATAAGCGAAGGTTACTAGATGCTGAGCTTAGTAGGTCTGGAGAGATACAGTAGGTACTCAGTTAAGGTATTACTTAGTTACCGTATTTCCTCTAATAGTGCCTTTATTTACCTCAACTGCCGAGGGTACCGCCTTTATTGGAAGCAGGTTTATATTAGAGGCAGGCTTTTATATCTAATTCCCTCTGTTTAATAAGTATATTTGATCATATTTTAGTATGATTTTTAAATCAAACTTCCGTCTGGGTGCCATGCCATGCAAACACATGGTGAAAAAGGTTCGTAGATACCCTAGTTGCACTTGTGGTGGTAGCCGACAGTGGAATTACAGTTTTCTGAGTTCCCTTGAACGCAGTACTTCCTGCTTTGGTGCGTTGGAGAGCGAGAGCGCCGCGGGGCATTTGCCGCAAGAAGCGATCTGCGCTCTGCTCCTTAGCAGCAGGAAACGAGCAAATTAAATATATCTACAATAAAAAGACACTGTTTTAATTGCTTTGTTTGGAGAAAAGACGGCTCTGATCGGAGCTGCGGTGCAGAGCTCCGCAGCTCCGATCAGAGTTTTCCCCCCGGTCAGTATTGGAGGCTTTTATTTGTTTGTGTCGACCACGCCCCCGGAATTTATTAGAGGCCCGGTGTTTATTTGACTATCGGTTTATATTTGAGGAAATACGGTAGTTAAGTTAAGGTTAGTTACTTAGTTAAGGTGTTAATGAAATGTCCATTTACTGTCTCCCTATGTCTCTGAGCTCACCCTCGTTTCTTGATGGCTTTGTCCAGCAGCTTTTCCAGCGTCGTCTTGTCCTTTTCGTGCATAGAGACCATTTTGTCCACCTGGGTGCAGTGGGACTTCTGCATGATGCTCTGATCCTGTGGAAGACATACATTTTTATGACATCAATTCATATCACATATCACAGAGAAGGATAATGGCAATCGGCTGCTAAAATATAGCGGCAGCTTGTTTACGGGGGACGGAGCTTCACAATCGTGATCTGGAGTTTTATACAATATTGATATATTTATATCACAATATATAAAAGTAGAATACACAGGGTTCATTCTGAGATTACAAAATGAAATTCAAGGACTTTCAAATACTTTTTTGAGTTCTATTTTTTCATTTTCAAGGACTTCACGCAAAACAAATATAATCAATTTTCAATGTGAGCTTTATTCATTAAAATATAATATAATCTTAATCTCATTGTCTATTATTTACATTAGTATTGGGGGTATTTTCAAGGTATTCCAGTACTTAAATTTCTGAGGACAAAATTCAAGCACTTAAAGCACCTCAAGGACCTGGTAAGAACCCTGAATATACTGTAAGGTAACACTTGATTAATCGTTGGGGTGAAATTCCAGTAGTATATTATATTCTACAGTATATAAATACACGGCTAAGTACGTTGAGGATGAAAGGTAGAACATCCTCTCTCCCCCCGTCTTCCTTTTGAGGACCAATAAGAACAATGACACACCTTTGAATGTTTCTTCTTTAAAGTGTTGAGTTCCTTCTGTTGCTTCTTAATCAATTTCACATATGTCTGCAGGAGGAAAAAAACAGAACAAACAGAAATACATTGCGGTCAAGATTGAACTGAATAAATGAAGATGTCGGGCAGTCGATGGGCGCTCCAGTACAAAGACTTGGAGAATTTTCTGGGGTTAGGGTTAGCAGCACTTTACTTATTTGAACACAGTTATACAGTAGACTAATATTGCAGATTGTTGAACGTGTTCAAATCTAACTATGTAGTTTAATGTCTAGTATTAGGGGTAAAACATGAATTATGTATATAGTTATTGTCGCTTTTTAATTTATTTTATATTTATTAAAGTATGTACTTTGCTATCTATGATGCACAGTTATTTTGAGAACTTTCCATATTCAAGTGGTTTTCAATTTGTTGTTATTTTTCTCACTATTCCAATTGATTTCTTAAATGTTCTTGACCGTCTGCATTTTATTAGAATTTTTGATTCACACAGTAGTCTTATATCTGCGTATTTTAATTCTGTGAAGCACTTTGTAAGCTCAGATCAATTGTTGTCATATTATCAGGAGAGCGATAAAGAGAGAGAGAGAGAGTACGAACCTTCATCTGTTTCAGGTCGTCGATGCTAACGTTAGGCACAAGTGCGGAAGTATCTGTAACAAGAGATTCAGATAGTCTAGCATAAGCATCCCACATTGAGTAATATGGCAGTGTGTGTGTGTGTGTGTGTGTGTGTGTGTGTGTCTGTGCGCGTACCTTTCTTGGCTTCTGCCGTGTTGTTCTGGGCAGCGTTGGAGGTCTGGGCCATGTCGGAGCTGGTCTGCGGCGTGACACTGGTCTTCACCGTGTCTCCCTTCCCCTTTCCCTTCTTGTCGTTCTTGGAGCTGCCACTGGGGACGTCCGCAATGTCGTTCTACACGTCAACGACGATTATTTAATACGAAAAGTTAAAAGGTCGGAATCCATTGAAAGCTAACACAAAGTTGGAAAATTGGGTTTTGCACGGATCGTACCGTGTCGATGCCCAGGGCCTTCATCTGGTCCGCTCTCTTCTCCGCGATGGTCAAGAACTTCTTTGGGTCGGACAGTGCGTCCACGATGGCTGAAGAAAACACCAGAGAAGACTTATTTTCACACTTGCTTGTGATACGTCCAGTTCTTTAACACAGAGATTCCTCATTTTCCAGATCACGTCCTGGAGAAGTTGATGAGAGAGCCGTCACCCATAATCACTCCACACCCATAGTTCCGCACCTTGCTTGGAGAACATCTTTTCAGTTTCAGCACCGTTATTCCTCAACCAATCAAGTTCCTTCTCTTACTGTTTCAAATAATCTAAACCAGTGATTCTCAACATTTTTCGCCTCAAGGACCCTCAATTTCATAATCATTAGGCCACGGACCCCATTTGATGAAGATTTTGTCTCTGGGAGCCCAATCTGAGAAGATATTTATTGTTAGATATGATTTAATCCAAACTTCCATATTTGTCTATAAGATCAAAACAGTCATTGTACATTCTCTAATGGTGCTAAAGTCTTGTAAATGAAGTTGAACTATTAATCATTTTGCTGGGAACCCACTGAAACCTCTTGAAGGACACTGTGGGGGGTCCCTGGACCCCACGTTGAGAACCACTAATCCAAACACATGAATTATAGTTTCATTTTGCTCGCGGTGCCACAGATAAAACAATACGCTGTTTATTGTTGTTTCAATCTCTTAAATTGTAGACACACAAAGACTGTTTTTTATTTTCCCTCTGCGAAAGAAACAAAGCCTTTTATTCTTTAAGCGAAATGTTTCCTTTTAAAGCTGCGAGGAGCCGCGCTGTGTTTACTGTGAGGAAGCCAGCGGTTCAGAACAAAGCCGATAGTGGTGTCTAGTGGTTTTCTTGGACTGAGCCCCTTGGCTTTGTTTAACGACGAGCTGCTCCGTCCCTGCCTCTGTCCCAATGCACATCATCATTTGCTCTGTGCCATTACTCTAAATGTTCACACCGGAGGCTGAGAAGCTGCTAGAAGGAAGGAGAGAGAGAGAGAGAGTGAGAGAGAGAGGGAGGGATGGAGAGAGAGAGAGAGAGAGAAGGGGGGATGCAGGAGGAGAAAATCAAGAGCTCTTCTGTTTTCGTTTTTATTTTCTCTGCTCCCTAAAGGCTACTGCAGCCTCTTCACCATCAGCCCTGAATAAATTTAACTGTGTGTGTGTGTGTGTGTGTCCCCAAAATATTCCAAAAATAAGAGACTCCCGCACACTATCTAACCTTTCAATTAAAATATTAGCATTATATTGTATATTTGACTAATGAAGGTCTCTTGACCGAAACGTCGCTTCTTCCAATAAACACATTTTAATTGCAAGTTTAGACCAGTGGTATTCAACATGGGGTCTGGGGTCCCTCCAGGGGTCCTTCAAGCGGTTCCAGGGGGTCCCCAGCAAAATGATTAATAGTTAAATTTCACCATTATTTAATTTACAAGATGTCAGCACCATTAGAGAATGCACCATAATGACTGATTTGATCCTAGCTTCACTGTTATTTGCCTAACTAGAGTATAGAAAAGTTTATAGAATGTGTATAAAGTTTTTGGAGGTTTGGACTAAATAACTTCCGACAATAAAACAAATATATCAGCTTCTCTTCTCTCTTGAGTGTGCATGCTTAAATATTTTGTTGGTGGCAGGGGTTGTTGTTGTTGACATTGTTGTATGCATATGTATGTTCTTGCATTTAAAAAACCCCAATAAAAGTACGTGAACATGCGGTGGTGCAGGTGTCTGACCTCCGAAGCCGTCGGGCACGTAGGTCTTGAGGATGATCTGGCAGAAGACGGTGGGCAGCGACAGCGGCTTGTTGCCCTCGTTGCGCAGGGAGATGTGTCGGTAGCCGGCCTGCAGCCCGTCCAGCGGCAGGATGCGCTGCCCGATCAGCTTGTTGTTGTCGTCATACACCGCGATGCGGAGCACGGCCAGGTCCGGAAGGATCACCTGGTGGAGGGAGGGGAGGAAGATGGAATGGAGCCAAAAGGAATGTAAGGACAACGTGGGTTTTTTTCTTCAACTCATCACAAGATCACAAATTACTTTTTAGCATTTGGACGGTATGTTTTGTTTGTTATTTTTCAAAAGACACCGTCTGAATATAAGTTTGGTTATAAATGTGTTAAGTAAGGTTTGAAATAACAAAAGAAAAAGAAACATAAGCAAAAAACAACAACAACAAATAAATAAACAATAAACATCAATACATCCTGGACAGCAGAGACAGTGAATACACCCTGATGGACCAGAGTAACAATGCATTATGTAATGATGCCGGATTTCATAACAACTTGCCAAAATCGAATCAATCTGCAACACATTTTATTATAAATTGGTTATGGAGGTTAGGGATGTTTCAGGTGGCGACTTTTTCCCACATGTGTAGTAAAGAAAAAGTAAAGTAAAGTGTAGAAACTAGGACAGAACAAGCAGAATAAAAATAATTTAAAAAAAAGACATGAAAGAATGACGTGATAAAATAGAAATAGTAATAGAAAGTCCCTCCAGGTATTTAGTGACTATTGTGACCAATAATGCTTCAATTTGCACTTTTGCACACAACTTTTCTCTAAACTTATGATGCAATTTACAAACTTTTCCACGCACATGCAGCCACTAGAGGGGGTGATTCCAACGGTCTGAGCCGTTTTTCCAGATTTGGTGTAAATCTGTCTTTTTACGTCACCAACCCCCGCAGTGGGATTCTGGGGTTCTTTAGCTTTTCATGACGCTGGTTGTGGTGAAATCGTTCTTCCAGAGGAGCGGCATGGTTCAGCCGGAAGGTCAGGACGCTATCTGACGCTCCCACAGATACCAGCGAGCAGCAGCAGCGATAGCGGAGCCCAACAGCCGATCT
>OMKR01105359.1:0-14769 GCA_900302355.1 Cyttopsis rosea | reverse complement strand
GACTGAAAAATGTCCTCTCCCGGCGTGTGTTCTTTCATGGGCAGTATTGTTAACATCTCCTCTTTTGCAGTCATATCTGTAAACACCATCCGAATAAAAATGCACAACTGAGCTGTATCACTTACGTCTGTAGACTCGTCCAATTGCAGTGAGAAACAATCGCAGTCCGCGATGTCCTTCTGAAGCTGCAGTGTCAAATCCTTGGCCATGACGTCACAGCACCGTGTGACTGCACTTCTTGATGCTGGAGAGCTTTGATTGAAGATAGTATTTCCGGTTTGTTTGTAAAGTCCCGAAACAACGAATCAGCTGCTTCAACGAATGCCTCTTTTATCATCTCTCCATCTTGGAAGGACTTCTTGTGCTTAGTGATGGCGTGGCTCACCCTGAACGATGCTTCGGTGGCTGCCTTCGCTTTTGAAGTCACCTTTGTGAAAAATGCTGCTGATCAGACAACTGTGATTTCAGTTCCTTCACCTTTCTCTTCCTCGGCTCGCTTTTCGGAGGGAAGTCAGCGTCGTACGTTCTGTGAACTGTCCCAAAGTGCCGCTCCACATGTCCCTTCTTCGAACTAGCGATCGTAGATTTGCAGATCAGACAAACGCACTTTGAATATGACATCGTGAAAAAAAAAGTCCTCCTCCCATTCTGGATGGAAGTTGTAAGTTTTTAGTTTCATACTTGGTCCAGCTTTCCCACTCATTTTAGTCGAATTGTATAAATTGGCAGGCTAACTAGCTAATCAGCTCACCAGTGATTTGCAGCTGGCGGGGTTGACCGCGCATGCGTGGTGAACCGCGTGTTAGAAAAGATGAGATCTTAGACTGGCTGAGCTGTACGTCAATCAAGTGGCAAATGCCATAGTGAGGATGGATGATAGGCTAAAATTTTTATTTTTATTTTTTCAATGCCATGCGATCTACCCACACTACCTTTGCGATCGACCGGTCGATCGCGATCGACGTATTGGGCACCCCTGAGCTGGACGATATTAGAGCAAGGATTACATTCCAGTGGGACATCCGGGACTTCCTTTGTTTCACCGAAACATGGCTGACTCCCCTTGTACCGGACCAGGCGGTTACACCAGCGGAGTTCTTCTCTACTGTCCGCCCGGACAGAATGGAGGAGTCCGGCAAGTCCAAAGGCGGAGGAGTCTGCTTCATGATGAACAACAAGTGGTGTGATCCAAGGAACGTTACTGTTCTCTCCCGGTGTGCCATCCTTTCTACCTGCCCTGCGAGTTCACATCTGTAATCATCACAGCGGTCTATACCCCTCCACAAGCCAGCAGACATCGCCGTATCCGAGCTGCAAGAGGTGATCAACAGACAACATTGGCACCCAGGGGCTGCCTTCATAGTGGCCAGCAACTTTAACAAGGCAAACCTCACCCGGGTTATGTCTGAATTCAAACAATATATTAATTTCCCCATGAGAGGAGGAAATTCACTGGATCACTGCTTCACGCAGTTCAAGGAGAGCTACAAAGCCGTCTCCCTGCCAGCGTTCGGCAAATCAGACCATGGCGCCATTTTCCTCCTACCAAAATATAAACAAAGAATCCAATGGGAATCCCCGGTGAAGAGGTCAAGTGCTGGACTGACCAATCGGAAGCCACACTACGTGAGCAGTGAGCTACATCAGCTAACTGACGATCATCCCGACTATCAAGATCAAGATCTTCCCGAACCAGAAACCATGGGTCGACATAGCTGTATGACATGATAACAGCACGCACCACTGCTTACAATGCAGGGCTGATTTTGGGCGTGAACATCTTTTATGTACGCTACGAGGCTAATGGCGCTACCAACAGCCCCCGGTCCATAGTAGCTGCTGAGAATGCTGCCGTCAACGGGGAACCTCCATTCTCTGTCACTGAGAGCGACGTGAGGAAGGTCTCAAGGAGGACACAAAGCAGGAAAGCTGATGGACCCAACGGCATCTCTGGCCAGGTCTTGAAATCCTGCGCAAATGATCTAGCCCCTGTGCTTAGAAACATTTTTAACACATCCTTGGCAAGCCGTCGTTCCCTCATGCTTCAAGCGGTCCATCCGCCAAAGAACAACAGCCCATCATGCCTAAACGACTATCGCCCAGTGGCCCTGACATCAGTAGTGATGAAGTGCTTCGAGAGGCTGGTGAAGGACTTCATCTGCTCATCCCTGCCCAGCTCATTCGACCCCCTCCAGTTCGCCTACAGACCCAACAGGTGCAGAGACGACTCCATCTCCAACCTCCTGCACACCACCTTATGGGAGGAGGGGGAACTATGTGAGAATGCTGTTCAGTGATTACAGTTCAGCATTCAACAGCAGTCCCCCTCACCCTGGCCACAAAGATGAGGACCCTAGGACTGAACATCACACTGTGAAATTGGCTCCAACCTGCCTCAGGTGGTTCGGGTGGGTGGATTGACCTCCGGCTCACTAACCCTCAGCATAGGTGCTCCCCAAGGGTGCGTCTTGAGCCCCCTGCTGTATAACTATACCCATGACTGCAAAGCCACCGACAGCTCCACCTCCATCATCAAATTTGCGGACGACACAGTGGTGGTAGGCCTGATCACCAACAACAAACAGGCCTACCTGAACCAGGTAGACAACCTGGCACAGTGGTGCCAGTCCAACAACCTGACCCTGAACGTCAGCACGACAAAGGAAATGGTGGTGGACTTTAGGAGACAGCAGGTCAGCAGATACACCCCGCTAAAGATCAATGGAGAACCTGTGAAGAGGGTCTCCAGCTTCAAATACCTCTGTGTACATATTGCTGACGACCTCATCTGCACTCTTCACACCCAGCACACACTCAAAAAATCCAGACAGAGGCTCTACTTCCTCCGACAGCTGTGGAAATTCAAGGACTCATCCTCCATCCTAAAGACCTTCTACTCCTTGGCTGTGGAGAGTGTCCTGACAGGCAGCATCACCGCCTGGTACAGGAACTGCTCTGCCCGCAACTGCGGCACCCTGCAGAGAGTGGTACGTTCAGCTAAATGCACCAGAGCACTTTCCTTCCTTCTTCCTACCCTGCAGGTTTCATCTTGCACTAGTAATTTTATTTTACTCTATTTTATCTACTGTTTTTATTGTCATTTTATTGATCCCTTTGATTCTCGCACAGTAACTGAGCATCCCCTTCATTTCACTGCATATTTTATTTAATCTGTGTGTATGTGACAAATAAATAACCTTGAACCTTGATTCTTAGCTGATTCTGATTGAATAGGTTACAAATAAATGTCATTTGAAGAAAAACTAAATATGTTTCCACATTTATGTGTTTGCAGTACATGCCAATATGTAATAACTTCACTTCCTGAATATTTTTACAAATATTTATGTTTTGAATATCTTAGATAGATTATATAGAATCAACATTTTTTCTTTTCTGTGTTCATTTTGCTTTCTTCCTAGAATTGCATTTGTATATTTTTATAAATTTGACTGTTTTTATTTCCATTAGCTTTTTATTTAGTTCATTCAATTTAATGATTTTTTTTCAGACTGTTAAGCTTCTTATTTTTTATGCTAATTGTCTGTAGAGAAACGCACCAATCCTCACCATGACAAAATCCCTGTATATGAAAATGTATATATGATTTTGGTATTACAAAATGATATTGATACTTGGAAACGTAACAGTTAAACTTTATATGCAGCAATATCTTTCAGCATAAATAATAATTATCATTTTCATGTATTCCGGTCTTATTTGACATTTTATGCTGAAATAAACCACTTTGGGGTCAATGAGAAAAAAAGTGTTTTGAGGCCACACAAGTGTGTGTGTGTGTGTGTGTGTGTGTGTGTGTGTGTGTGTGTGTGTGAGAGAAAGAGAGAGAGTGTGTGTGTACTTGTATAGATCCCTGGGCCATCCGCTCCTTGTTGAGTGTGCGTCTCCTCTCCCAGCGGTGGATGGAGTCCTGCACCTCTCTGCTGAGCTGCCGCGTTGCTGCCCTCTGCTGGTCAAAGCTCTTCATGTGCTCCAGGGCCCCGTAAGTGGTGGTCAGGTAGTAGGAGCCTACAGTACACACACACACACACACACAAAATTACAAATGCTCTCAAATACACACACAGTTACACATGCTCTAATACACACACCCCCACTTACACTGTCTGTGTATGTGTGTGTCTGTGTGTTTGTGTGTGTGTGTTACCACCTTCTCCCAGTGTTAGAGAAGGGTCCATTAACTCCATCATATACTCTACATCCAGCTGCAGGTTGGCAACATTGGATCGAGCCAGGACATACATCATTACAGGCAGGAAGTCATCAGCGCCATGGGCCCGCCCTGGATAACACACACACACAATGAAATCAGAAATGTCAGAAATGTATTTTTATACTTATTTTGTTGTTATTTTGAGATAAATTGACTGGTGTGTATAACAATATTCTTAAATATAACGTATATTAAAGCAGAATTATGTAACTCTAGGTATTTGGTGCCCCTACAGTTTCTGGGTGCAATTGCACTTTACACCGCTGTCGTAAAACTTGCCCAGATTTTTTCTTCCCAGTCCAAGAATTCATTTACCGGAGAAATTCAAACCTTATGGGTCACGTTTCAATGACAGGCGCCGCAAAAAGTTTCATTTTCAGCGACAAATGAGTTTTTTTATTTGATAAACGTGGGCGCTGATGCGCAAAAATGAACTAAATGGGTTTTATTTCTCTAGTAATGTAATCATCGGTGTATGCCCGAACACTGTTTAACATGGGTAACTGCGGCAATCCTAATGTCCGCAGTGACAAGTGACGTAGTGCCGTAAAGCATAACGAACTTTTCCCACGGTTTCGTACCCGAACACCAAAGTTACAAAGTGCCAGAACAGGCTTTGGGGGAGTGGGTGGGAATGAAAGAGGTGCCATATTCTCCATATTACAAGTCAGTGTAGCATCAAAATGATTCTGAAGCTGTTATTTTAAGGTAAAAAAGTTACATAATGTTGCTTTAAATATAATATAATATTATACTTAATATAATATTGTAGTGTCCTGGAGGGTCAACTTTAAGTACCCACAATGCAAAGTCATTTCAAGGCAGTTTTTCCCTGATCTTAAGAAAACAAATGTTTTGTGGACGGTGTCATAAATCAATTCCTTTCTGATGAATATCAAGTAAATGGACCCGCTCTGACCTGGGCCGCTGACAGACATGGAGTCGTAGATAATCTTGCAGGTCTTGAGGAGCAGGTCGATCTTCCTCTGAGGGGAATACTCCATGTGGAGATTGGTCAGCTTGGTGGCAATCTTCTCCATGGCTTGGACCTCGGGGACAGCGGTGGTCACTCCCAGAGCTGTGGTGGTACTACTCAGGACTATACTCTGAGGTATGCACAAAGTATGGTATTATAGTAAAAAAAAAACAATTCTGCCATTACTGTCGTACTAAAATAGATATTATGGTTTTCTAGTTAATCTCCCTTGAATCTCCCATGCTACCTGGTTCTGTGCCAGTTGCTGCAGGCCGCCATGCTCCGTGTGCAGTTTCTCCAAACTTCGGTAAATTGGCTCCCTCAGAGGCTTCAGTACACTCTTACACAGTGCCACCTCCACAATGGTCTCTGAAATCACCAAGAATAACAAACACAAGATTTAAATGTTGTTCTTCAGTGATGCATTCACGAGGACACAGCAGCGGATGTGTCAATTAGCTTTATCGCAAGTTGGTTTGTTTTTACATTAAAGCAGTGGTCTTCAAGTGGGGGTCCGCAACCCCTCAAGGGGCTTTAAATTATTTTGGTGAATGTATTTTAGACTAAAAATATATTATATTGAGTAAACTCCTACTACTACTACTACTACTAACTAACTAACTACTAACGGAACTAAACTAACAGAAATAATTCTAAATCTAAAATAAAAACACACAGGAACCGTATGCATCATAACTGAGTATATAAATAGGTTAACAAGGCATTATAAATATGTTATTATAGGCCAGGCTTAAAATGCAACACTACATTTTATATATTTTTAATCTAGGGGGTTCCTGCTGTTTCTCTATCCACCAAGGGGTCCTTGCGCTGAAAAAGGTTGAAGACCCCTGCATTAAAGGACAGGCCTTGTTTATATGTTGGTTCCCATCATTTATAACTGTTCAAAGTGCCACCTTGCTAACACTTTACTTTGGACGATGGACACTTTACTATTGAGAAATCTACCGTGTAAAGTCCAATGAGGAAAACATTTAAGCCTGTTAAATCTCAGGTTAAATCTGTTAAATCGAATTGCCAGTAGTCGTGCTGATATAAATAGGAAAGTGCAAAATAGTTGAACTTACCAAGTTTGTCCTGTGTATACTGATGTTGTGGTTCCATCATGCTTTGCAGCTCGGTGCTCTGCAACAGGTAGCTCTTCAGCTGAGTCATCATCTGTCTGATCTCCTGCAACAACTCCGTGGAGGAGGAATGACGTGACATGGTCTCCAAGGTGAATGCTCGGTGCTCTTTGACCTGCGTAGGGGGGGATTTGTTTTTATAGTCGGTAAAAATATATCATATCTAATTGTCTAAATGGTGGTATTTTTCTTTGCCATTCATAGTGTTGGTTTAACTATTAAGGTCTGCTTACAGCATTAGGCCAATTGAAAACCTCATAGCAATGTGTATTTCCCATCAAATGTATAATTTAACCATCCATGTGTAGTAATTTAATAATTTCATAGTAATTTGACACCCTTTGTGTTGATTTCAACCAGTAGATGGTTTCATGCGCCACCCTTATTATCTGTAATGACGATTTGATCACATTTGTAATGATGCGTTAATATTATGACCTGGATTTATGTGTTTCATGAGAGAAGTCATATATTTCAGTTTGTAACTACATATATTTCACTTTCACATACAGTATGTATCTATCTTTGTATATATTGTACATATGTACAGTATATAGTGTATATATTGTACTCAGGTGTATTTAGTGTCTGCTCCCTCTACTCATTTTCCAGCAGTCACCTGGGCCATTGTGGGTAGAGTCAGTACTTTGGCATACTTTGCCAACCATGATAAACGAACGCCATTCTCACCACTGGTGCCAATAATGAAAAGCGCCAGGACTGGTCAGTCCTACTGACCAGATTGCCAAAGTAGCCGAGGGGGTCCCTGGCCAACTCCACGATGCGCTGGGTGAACCGGCGGTCATGGCTGATGAGCCCAGTGAGGACGGATGACAGGCGGTTCTTGGCACGGCCCAACATGACTGTTGTGGGAGTCCTCTTCACCGCAGCCTTGGGATTGCGACCCTCTGAGCTGCGACTGAGAGGAAATGCACTGGTTCAAGGGTTAAAAGCTCACTCCACCGCAGCCTTTATCTACACGTACTCTGTAGTTTTCTAATGGTTGGCGTGGTTTGCAGAGGTACAAGGCCGTACAACTGTAGTTTTACTACAGTATCTACTACTTTGCAAAGATACACAAATTTTGCAGTCTGTCAGTAATTGGTGTGACTGGGGCCAAAATCATTTGCTGGCACCTGGTGCATCCATCCATCCACCCAGAACTCACCTTGGGATGTGTTCCTGTTCCTGGCTCATCTCCCCTTCTTCCTCTGTGCTGCTGGTAGAGCAGGAGTCAGGCTCTGTACCCACCACGGCCCCACCCTGCGGTGAGTACAGGGATACGTCTGGCCGGCGTGACGCCGGGGGAGGGGCTGTCCTGATCCCTGCACACTGATTGGCTGAACCGACTCCTCCTGACTCAGGTCGGGGAGGCGGCGGCTGAGTGGGCTGTCTCCTCCTGGGCGGCGGGACGGGGCGTGATGGCTTCTTTGCCAGTGGACAGGAGCCTGCGGCGGATTCGTTCTGTGCCTTCTCAGCTTTTTCGGCTTCTGTCTTTGCCAGCGCTCCTTCCCTCTCTTCCTCCCTCTCCTGCCCCTCATCTCCCCGCTGCTTCAGCGAGTCTTTGCTCTCTCTGTCTTGGCTACTGTCAAGAATCAAGTCCCCCTTTGGGATTGCGCAAGTTCCCCTTTTCCCTTTTTCGCCTATTTCCCCTTCAACATGTTGAGTGGGACTGTTTCCTCTCTCTGCTGCGGCACCACCTAGGTCTCCATCCCCTTCCTCCTTGACGCTCTTCCTAGAGGAGGCGCCCCATCGCAGCGGAGTGGGTGTAGCCCGGCTTTGTGAAGGGACCGGAGGCCTCGTTGGAGGTGCAGACGCCAACTTTGACTTCTTCTCTTCTTTAGCACCTCCTCCCCTCTCACTTCCCTTCTCCTCTGCACTCTCTTCCTCTTTTTTCTCACCCGCCGGCTTAGGTAAAGATGGGGGGTTTGCCCCGAGGGAGGACACAGAGGGCAACCGCAAGCCCAAACTGGGTGGCCGAGGGGGTGGGCGCTTGAACCTTGGCGCCAGTTCCCCATTGCCTCGGACCTCTGAGGTTTTGAAGCTCTCCCCATTTGTGAGACTGAGTTCGTGGGAGGTGGTGGAAGGGAGGTTTCCTTGTTTGCTGGTAGGCGCGGAGCTGGAGGACATACCCATCAGCTGGGGGGTTGAGTCAGGGCTCAGGAAGTCATCCTGTGATATGGAAACTAAAGACATGCGGGTGGATGGACTCTGGCTCGGTGCAGGATTGGGGCGGATGGAGGAGGCTTCAGTGGGTTCCATGTGCTCTTCCACGGTGACAGGGTTGATGTAGCAGAACTGGGTCCATTTGCTGTGGTTCAGATCTGAGACCATGTCCCGGTCTTCAAATTGCTCGTCCTTTGCCGGGTGGGTCAGAGCCGATGTCCAGAAATCGACACCATCTGGAATGACAGAGAGAGAGTGCTCCATAAGGATTCAGATTTATAAAGTATTTGATGTAATGGCTTAACTATACGTCACAAAGTTGGATGTGAAATTGCCCAATGACTATGAGCTTGGGGGTACCACCTTGAAATCTTGAAAAATTGATTTGAGTTATAAAATGAATCTCAGAATTCTCACATAACTTCTCTCATGAATCATGATTTTTCATGTGGCCCAAATACTCTAATACTTCCATACAATTGATTCCCGAGAAATCATGTTTCTCACGTTTGTCACTCTGGAATTTCAAATATTGAGATTATTTTCATTGCAAATTTGAATTCTAAAACCATGAGAAAAGGGAATCATTGGCACCAGATCATCAGTGGCAGTTATAACCCCTAGTTGCTGAAATGGCTCTTTTAAGCACAACCTAAAACTTTCCTGTGTAGGCAACATAACTTAGAGATTGGTGTATGGGCCCCCTCAAAACTAAAGTAGGCAGTGTACTAGAAATGAACTACTATTAAGACAATTTTTGCAAAACTACTTTTTGCAATTGCCGCAGTACATCAAAAAAGTAGCGTTGTCTACAGTAGGTTGCCAGTAGGAAGCAGCGCAACTTGAAAAACCTGATAAAATACACAGTTTGTAACCTTTTTTTCCATATAACATGTAGATACTAACTGATTTCTGAGCGTAATTTTTTTTTTAAATAAGCTATAACATCTTTTTTTTTTTTTTTTACTTTTTTTGTGTGTTTTTGTTTTGCACCTTTGGATTGTATTTAAACACAGTGAGAAGCTAAGTTTCTCCATAGTAAAACATTCAGCGAGCAGGTGCTGTTATAAATGTATACATGTTAATAAGGCCTGGGTAAGACTATCCTTTAAGGCAGGGGTCTTCAAGGCTGAAAAGGGTTGAAAATTAACATTAAGTGGATAGATTAACAGCGGCATTATGTCATTTTCTCCCTTTGGTCTTCTTGCAGTTCGTCTTCGGCCCTGTGGTTGTCTCCCTCCTGTTTCCCTGGTGCCACCTAGCTGTTGTCAATTTGTACAGTAATCGCTCCCATTCCCTGCCCTTGGTGTGTCTTGTTGCTAGTTCGTCATTCCTTCTATGTTTTATGTTACCCGTGCCCCTTTGAGTACTACCGTCTCAAAGTTCCTTGTATGTACAGTTTCCCCCTTGTATTTCAAGTAAAGTTACATAGTGTTACCTAACCTTGCCTTCGTCTCCGTGTCTGCATCTGGGTTCTACCTTTGTCCCAAGTTGACCTGTGATATATTAACCTATTTCTATACTCAGTTATTATGCTTATGGTTCCTGTGTGTTTTTATTTTAGATTTAGATTTATTTCCATTAGTTTAGTTCCGTTAGTACACCAGTCACAGAGCGTGACTGGTCTATGTGGAAAAAATACAGTGAAATCCATCTTGTTTTCAAAAATAGAATAAATCTGGTCTTAAAGGTGCAGTGTGTAGAATTTAGCGGCCACTAGCAGTGAGGTTGCAGATTGCAACCAACTGAATTCCCCTCCGTGTCCGTGGCAGTGCAAAATGGCGGTGTCCGTAGAAGAGAATCTACGGTGGCCGGGAAACTTGCCAAAAAAAAATTAATGTCCCTCTCTAGAGCCAGTGTTTGGGTTGTCCATTCTGGGCTACTGTAGCAACATGGCGGTGCAACATGGCGGCGTCCGTGGAAGGGGCTCCAGTCCCCATGGAGGCTAATTCGAAGGTAACGAAAACACAACGGTTCTTATTTTCATGGGATTATACACTAATTAAAACATACTTATAAATATTATATTCCATATTCCATTCCATTTCTTCTGTCCGTTCCGCAAAATGCCACTAATTCTACACACTGCACCTTTAAATGGCCTGTGTTTAGAAAAAACAGTGAAATTCACTTTTTCTCTGTTTTCACAAATCTGAAATAGGGTTCCCTATCGCAGGGACTGCGATCTATTACTCATGGGACTGATCGTCATCATGTAATCCAATCGAAAAGCTCTGCATTCACCCCCAAAAAGGCAGAGGAAGTGACGACGCCTTCTTCCTCTTTTCTTACTTCGCGTAAGAACATGTCGAGATCTCTCAAAATTCCATGCCTGCTTCACCTCTTGGGTCCCACTCCTGCGAGTCGGTGTGAGTCATCAGCTTGAGTACCGTTCGGTGAGGCTGAATTTTTTATCCGTATTTGATATTGATATTCTTTTTTCCGTACCCGGACTGCGGGGAGAAGGGTTATTCATGCCTGGGAAGGCAGCACGCCAAGGCGGCACTCCTAGATGATATGGCGGAGTGCTCGGCCTGCACACAGCTCTCCCTGGCAAACCGTCAGGGGACGGGCGGCACACTGCCACGACACCAACAAAGGGGCGATGTCAGAGGGCGAGCCTACTCCTCCAGCTGGCATTAGCGCAGGAGCTAGCCCTGTTCGCGCAGCCACTCCTCCTGGTTCTATTTCGGCTCCCTTACCCCCGGCGGTTTCCTTCCCGAATTACATTGCGGAGGAACCGCAGCAGGGGATATCCTTCAGGGCCGGGACGGAGTCGTCGGACGAGGACAAGTCAGACGAGGGAGGGAGCTTCCCCAGCTTCCGGGCGAGCTCCAACCTCTCCGCGGCCCCGGCCTCCTCAAGGCTGCTGGAGGCCGAACCCCTGGAGGTCGCCCAGCATGTGGCCGGCAAGTTGGGCCTCCCCACCGCCGCAGTCCCGGACAGGGCTGTGTCCATGCTGAACTGAGTTCTACACCGGCGGCAGGTACCCCTGCCGAGACGCTCAGACCATTTCTGTCTTCCGTGAGGTGCAAGTGGAGAGCGGACATGATGGACCGCCCAATCTGGTGCGAGCCAAGCCGCCATGTGCGATGAGTCACGTGGGTCTGAAGGACTGTCACCGAGGGCTACGTCATTCAGTTCGCCTGTTCCCCATCCATTTTCAGGGGAAAGGTCGAATCGGTGGTCCTGGACGGGTTAAGCATAGGTTCTCGCAAGAGAAATAAATTCTCTCTCTAGCCCCCTGGGTCTTCACGAAATGTGTGGAAGCGGCAATAGCACCACTACGCCAGCAAGGGGTGACATTGTACAACTACCTGGACGACTGGCTCCTTTGCCAGCCTTTCCCTGCCACTCCCAGGAGGGAGTCAGACAGGCGGCCAGTTAAACCGTTTCTCACCTGTGGAGCCTGGGTTTCGTCGTCAATATGAAGAAAAGTGTGTTGACTCCGAGCCAATACACACCATTTTTGGGCATGGAATTGGACTGTTTCTATGATGGTCCACCTATCCCCAGCCAGGGCTCAGGCCATCAAGTCATGTGTGTCACAGTTCAGACCCAGACGATCAGTGACGTCACTTTTGTTTTGAGAACTACTAGGTATGATGGCATCAGCGGTCGTGGCGCTACCACTCGGCATGCTGCGAGCCAGGGCGTTCCAGGGGTGGTATGCAGCCAGGTGTTTCCACCCAGTGAAGGACAAGCACCGCAGGGTGACGGTGTCACCGGGGTGCAAGAGAGCCCTGTCAGTGTGGAGAAGTTCCTCACAGTTCCTTCGGGATCCGTGCTGGGGAGCATCGCAATACCGCTCCACCATCACCACAGACAATCATCGTGTGGGGAGCCATCTACAATGGCGCGACAGCCAACGGGTGGTGGATGATAACGCAGGCAAAGTGTCACATAAACGTGTTAGTGCTACACACGGTGCTATTAGCTCTTCAGCACTTCCTACCAGCCCTCAAGGACCGACATGTCCTAGTAAGGTCAGACAACACGTCGGCGATAGCATACATCAATCGCCAGGGCGGGTTCCGGTCCCTTCCCCTGTGCCATATGGCGAACTGCTTACTGCTATACTGTATGCGGAGCAGAACCTCCTCTCCCTCTGGGCGGTCCACAACCCTGGCTGTCTCAACCATGGGGCAGACCTGTTGTCCAGGGGGAATCCCCGGGTGGCGGACTCTCCGCCTTCACCCCCAGGTGGTGGCCCACCCTGTAGAACCTTAAGAACTTTAGGTGCTGGGACCAGTGGTTTTTGTGCTTCGGCACCCAAGCAAAGGGTAGGCCCCTGTCCAAGGAGCAGTTGGCTCATTGGCTGGTGGAAGCTATAGACTTGGCCTATAGGAGCCTGTCATTAGAGCTCCCCCAGGGCACACTCCACCCGGGGAGCTCCCCACATACATTTGTGTGTTTTTACATGTTGGACGTTACTAGGTCTGCGCTTCCACATGCTGCATGTATGCAGGTGCTACAGAAAGTATCCCATAAGCATTTTTCCTCACACGTCCACTGACATGTGTGGGACAGCCCCAAATGGGGGTTACGTTATTAAGTGAACCTCCCTTGGGCGATCACCATAATTTCGTGAGTAATAGATCGCAGTTCCTGTGATAGGGAACGTTTAGGTTGCATAGGCAACCACGGTTCCCTGAGGAGGGACCAGATCTATTACCGCACTGCCCTTCCGAGGTGCTCAGCAGCGAAAAGAGGAAGAAGCGGAAGTCCAGCCGCGATACATAACCGCGGGGTGGGACGGAAGCATGGCGTCGTCAATTCCTCTGCATTTCATGAGTTAATGCAGAGCGTATAGATTGGATTACGTAATCTGATGATCCGTCCCATGAGTAATCGATCTGGTCCCTCCTCAGGGAAGACGTTTTTACCTGCCGTTTAATATTAATACAATAATACAAACCATTTACCATGTGTTTTTATTGAAGTTCAGCCATGCGCCAGTTATGTCTGCAAATTATTATTATTAAAAAATTGTAGGTTTTTGAATGCACCATTTGAATGTCAGAAGCTGTGAATCAGCTGCTAGTGCTAACTTCAGCGTTGTATGCTGATTACTGAAAAAAAAAAAAATCTAATGGTTGAAGTGTACTCAATATAATTTACACATGTAAAATACATAAAAAAATTGTTTTAAATAATGTTGACATAAAAAAGATTGGCAGACCCCCTCGGGGTTGTGGACCCCCAGTTGAAGACCACTGCTTTGAGGTAAATTATAAATAATAAAAGCTTTTTCTACCTGCCACCTTTGCGGAGATGACTACCAGCTCCTCTTCAGTTGCCGCACTGATGATCTTGGGTAAACTCAAGGTGACTGGCAGGATGTCCCTGTTGGGTAGAGTTCACCAACAACAGCGCAATGAAAGACATAACAAGATGTCACAAGAAGGTGTAGAATCTTTGCGAGTAAGTAAGTTTTGGTGTGTTATGTTGTTAGGTGGTGTGTGTGTGTCTTTGTTAGTGGTGCGGGAAAAAATTGATTCACGTAAGAATCAAGATTCTGTATTTTAAGATTCAAAATTGATTTTCAAATTCCAAAAAATGTTTTTTTAAATATAATCATACTATTAAAGGATTGTCGATCGTAAGATGGCGGAGACTGTAGAGATACAGTGGTGTGAAAAAGTGTTTGCCCCGTTCCTGATTTCTTATTTTTTTGTCACACTTAAATGTTTCAGATCATCAAACTAATTTAAATATTAGTCAAAGACAACACAAGTAAACACAAAATGCAGTTTTTTTGACTAGGCCACTCCAAAGTCTCAATTTTGTTCAGAGGTGGACTTGCTGGTGTGTTTTGAATCATTGTCCTGCTGCAGAACCCAAGTTCGCTTCAGCTTGAGGTCACGAACAGATGGCCGGACATTCTCCTTCAGGACTTTTTGGTAGACAGCAGAATTCATGGTTCCATTTATCACAGCAAGTCTTCCAGGTCCTGAAGCAGCAAAACAGCCCCAGACCATCACACTACCACCACCATATTTTACTGTTGGTATGATGTTCTTTTTCTGAAATGCGGTGTTACTTTTACGCCAGATGTAATGGGACACACACCTTCCCAAAAGTTCAACTTTTGTCTCGTCAGTCCACAGAGTATTTCCCCAAAAGTCTTGGGGATCATCAAGATGTTTTCTGGCAAAAATGAGATGAGCCTTAATGTTCTTTTTGCTCAGCAGTGGTTTTCGTCTTGGAACTCTGCCATGCAGGCCATTTTTGCCCAGTCTCTTTCT
>OMKR01105349.1:0-15405 GCA_900302355.1 Cyttopsis rosea | reverse complement strand
TCAGGCAACGTAGTGGTACTGGGTGGGGGTCTCCTTGTCGCGCTCCATGTAGTCCCTGTCGATGAGGGACTCGATCCTCTTCTTCAGGTCGCCAGGCTGCGGGGGGAGGCACACGTCACGTCAGCAAAGCGTTTCTCTGCGTTTCTTTACTATGTACATTCTTTACATTCTTTACTATGTTTGGCAAGCTAAAATCTATTCATTTAAAGTTCATTATTAACAAACCTATGAGAAAATGTTATTTAAAGTGAATAATAAGTGTTTTTGTTTTTTTTTAATAACTTTTTAAAATGAATGTTTATTTTCATGTCCGTATATAGAGTCATGGAAGTTGCATCACAAATATTACAGAATAAAAGATGCATGACCATTACAATTTGTTTCCCCATCCACACAGCACAAATTAATGAAATATAAAAACATCAATCATCATTTAAGCCTTCAGAGGAGCTCAATTCATAAGCCCAATCAAAGAATTTAATTCCGAGTATAATTTTGTGTGGCGCCCATTTTAGGATGAAACGTTCCAGCCCGTCACATGCATGTGTAATGGATGAGAAAATATAAGGTTTTTGTTTTCTGGGAAGTTTAACATGTCTATTAAACAATGAAATGGAAAAAAGATGATGAAAATAGAAAGGCCAAATGGCCCCCCTTCTCATGGAATGACTCGCATCATCATATAGCTGCTCCACTTCCTTTCAGCACGTTGTGGGTTGATGACCAAACTGCATAGAAACCTCTTGCCCTCAAAATGCATTGTGGGCAATCACCAGATGCAGATGTAATCCTGGTACTTTTCACATACTATAACACACTATAGTATTGGACACGAATGAAACTACCAAAGCCAAAATAAAATAAAAATATAGATCAATATATGCTTATTTGGCGTACCTTGACGGGGAACTTGAGCTGGTTGTAGAGCTCAGACACCAGCAGGTTGTGGCTGAGCGTTTTCCTCATCTTCATGATGCGCACAACGGCTGCATCGATCTGGTACTGCCTGTCCTGGAACACTCTCTCTGTGGTGCTCACCTGCTCCTCCACCTGAAGGGGAAAGACACCGCAAACATTGAATATACACATTTTCAGTCATCTTACAGTGGGTTTTTTATTTTATATATCTGACTATTTGTTTTATATTTCCTGTATTTTTCAGCGATTGAATTTATTTAACAATTTATTATTTAATATATATTTTTATATTATATATTTTAGTTTAACTTTTATTATAATTTTTATTCTTTTATTTTTATCTATAGTTTTTTCAGACTGTTGGGATTTTTTTAATGCTAATCGTGTGTAGTGAAACGTACCAAACCTCCCGATGACAAATTCCTAGTATATGTAAATGTACCGTGTGGAATAATCTGATTCAGATTCTTGTCTCAGGAACAGTGAAGCCAAATTTTGACATGTTCCTCATTCCAGACCCGCAGGCTAGATTTACACACCATCAATTTACACCAACTGCCATCTGATTCTTCAGCTGCAGTATTTAGATCGATATTTATCAAGGGCCGATCATTGACAGAAAGTTCTGTGTGTTAAGAGGTTGTGGCAAATTCTAAGTAAAATGCAAATGATAAAGGAAACCAGGCATGGAGAGGTTATGAATCAGGATTTTTTGGGGAGGTAAGCAGTTTGTCAGCCTAATGAACCCAGGAGTAAAACCACAGCAGACAGCGGCAAAATACTGAGGCGTCAGGAGTTCCTACCGTTTCCTTCATCTGGATCTGGTTGATCTTGATGCGGAACAGCTTGTGTTTGAAATCGTTGTTGAAGTTGAAGCGGTCGCCGTCCTCCACGTCCTTGCCGCGAGGGTTCTTGTTGAGCACGCGGGCTTTCCCGCAGGCCAGCGACTGCAGCGTGCGCCTCAGCTCGCCCTCCTCTGTACCGAGCAGATGGCGAAGCGCGGGCCAGGTTAAATGGAGGACTTTTTAACGGTTAAATCTTAGTTAAAAAGACATTATTGGCAGTGGAAACGTACAAATCCCAACTAGCAGTCAGAGGCAGTGAAACCGTAAAGACCATGATGTTTCATGAAGGAAATCAAAAGCTTGATCAGTGACAGACAGAGATGCTCCTGTTCGGCTGATTTGCCGAAACTCGTTTGCTAAAGATCGAATGACTGCAAATTGTGAATGAGGTTGTATGTTGCCAAGAAATATGTAAGACATCTCTAAAATCAAGGTAAAAGACAATTAGCACTATATTGACTAAAGCTTAATTTCAAACAAACCCAAGACTTTGTGACTTTATGGGGATGTGACAAAATATCAAACCAGAGGAGGTGACATAATTTAAACCTTCAGAGGAGCTAAATCTAAAGGCTGGTAACTTAAGATATGATTTTTTACTGATAATGTGATGTTTTAGAATGTTTGATGGAGTCTGTCAAGCATAACCTATCCACCCCATCACTGATAATAGATCGAGAAAAGTTTTTAAATAAATTCTTTGTGATATTTATGAAAAGTCATGGAATGACTCGCTTGGTTTTTTATACTGACTAAAGCTACATTTCTAACAAACTTTCAGACTTGTGACAGACCTGTGTGTGTCTAACAGTTAATAAAATGATATGTCACACTTTGAAACATATCAGGACAGAACCTTTGTGGGGCCAACAAATGTCTTTTTGGGAGCTTTTTCTGCTAGGTCACTCTTTTTATAATCTTAAGGGCGTTGGCATCTGGATGTACGTTTACACATCAGATGACTTATTAGCATATTACATATAAGCAGTCTATTGAGATCTGTTCAAAATCATCAAACTTACAATATAACAAATCGTAAACCCCCATATTGTGCGTCCCACCCCATCCCACCTCTAGGGGGCACATAGAAATATAGTAAAGAAAGGTTTAGGACCTATGCCGGTGGCCGCTCGGATCTCCTCCACGCTGAACTCCTCTCCCTCGTTGAACATCAGCAGCACCAGAGTCTGGAACAGAGAGACCTGAAGCTCCTTCTTACCCTGCGGGAAGTACAAGCACATATGAGTTCTGGGTGACTAAATACAGAGTTAATTCTGGCATTACAAAATGAAATTCAAGGACTTTAAAGTACTTCTTTTAAGCACAATGTTTTTCATTTTCAAGGACTTCACGCGAAACAAATGTAATCAATTTTCAATGTGATCTTTATGAATTGAAATATAATATAATCTAGTCTCATTGTCTATTATTTATATTAGTATATCCATTAGCTATATATCTATTATTAATCTCAATGTCATCTACTATTATAAGTATCGGTTTCCAACCATGCTAGATTCAATTTATATTTCCCTGGCATAATCTATGCCATAAAAGTGATTCTGGAAATGTTTTATTACTTTACGATTTGAATTACAAAGCCAGGGGGAATATCACATGTTTTCAATTATCACATTTTTTTCAAGGACCTCTTAAGCTTCAGGCCCATTTCTTTGGTTCCGCGTGAGGTGGAGAGGTTGGAGTTTGGGGGGGGTGGTGTGGGTCAGCAGTTGGTGCCACATACAAGTGCCTTACACCTTCGAGAAAGCTGAGAGCCTAAGGAATCATTTGAGATGCAGCTTGACACTGTATGTCAATCTTTACGATCAATTAAAAGGTAATAAACATAAATTATAATAAATTATAATTATTTTGAGTGTAAAGGGGCTTTAAACATTATCCTCATGCCTAATGATGCCATTCCCATGCTCAATTATGTGTGATTAGTTGCTGCACCAAGTTGTGGGTTGATACCATTAATTATACAGCTTTGGTACACTTTCTAGCCATTTTTGACCATTTGGGAATGGGGCAAAAGGGTCAGAAATTCGCCCAAAAGACCACCTGAAGACCTCATGACCTTGAAAAACACTTTAGAAAACTTAATGCTGTGATGCAGTATAAATAAGGTTGAAAACTGGCGATTTGTGTGAATTTGACAATTTCGACGATTGGATGAAAACCCACTTATCTTCAATGTACCTGGACATCCCATACATTTTCTAAATGGTCTAGGTGTCTCGATTCCGGGTCTAGCGTTTCATGAGGCTGCGATTATCCTAGAGGTCACAATAGGTCATTTTATACAGCAAGGTCAAGTAAAAAAATTTCTGTCATCAGATTGAAATGGTTACTATGAGGCCATATTTCATGTCACATGAATGCAATTGGGCTCTTTGGATTCACAAGAGTCTCAGCTTTCTAGCAATAAATAATAATTTATACAATTCCATGACCGTTTAGGTACCACAGTGTGCAGAAATAGGGAAAAGAAAAAAAGGCGAACATAAATATTTGGACATTGACACAATTTTCATCATTCTGGCTCTGAACATCACCACAATGGACCTGAAATGAAACAATCAAGATGTGCTTTAAGTGCAGACTTTCAGCTTTAATTTGAGGGCATTTACATCCAAATCAGGTGAACGGTGTAGGAATTACAAATTTTATATGTGCCCCCCTCTTTTTAAGGGGCCAAAAGTAATTGGACAAACTAACATAATCATAAATCAAATTGTCACTTTTAATACTTGGTTGCAAAGCCTTTGCAGTCAATGACAGCCTGAAGTCTGGAACCCATAGACATCACCAGATGCTGGGTTTTGTCCCTGGTGATGCTCTGCCAAGACTGCAACTGTCTTCAGTTCCTGCTTGTTCTTGGGCATTTTCCCTTCAGTTTTGTCTTCAGCAAGTGAAATGCATGTTCAATTGGATTCAGGTCAGGTGATTGACTTGGCCTTTGCAGAACATTCCACTTCTTTGCCTTAAAAAACTCTTTGGTTGCTTTCGCAGTATGCTTCGGGTCATTGTCCATCTGCACTGTGAAGCGCCGTCCAATGAGTTCTGAAACATTTGGCTGAATATGAGCAGATAATATTGCCTGAAACACTTCAGAATTCATCCTGCTGCTTTTGTCAGCAGTTACATCATCAATAAATACAAGGGAACCAGTTCCATTTGGCAGCCATACATGCCCATGTCATAACACTACCACCACCGTGCTTCACTGATGAGGTGGTATGCTTTGGATCATGAGCGCTTCCTTCCCTTCTCCATACTCTTCTCTTCCCATCATTCTGGTACAAGTTGATCTTTCTCTCATCTGTCCATAGGATGTTGTTCCAGAACTGTACAGGCTCTTTTAGATGGTTTTTGCCAAACTCTAATCTGGTCTTCCTGTTTTTGAGGCTCACCAATGGTTTACATCTTGTGGTGAACCCTCTGTATTCACTCTGGTGAAGTCTTCTCTTGATTGTTGACTTTGACACAGATACACCTACCTCCTGGAGAGTGTTCTTGATCTGGCCAACTGTTGTGAAGGGGTTTTTCTTCACCAGGGAAATAATTCTTCTGTCATCCACCACAGTTGTTTTCCGTGGTCTTCTGGGTCTTTTGGTGTTGCTGAGCTCACCAGTGTATTCTTCCTTTAACAGTAACATATTTTCACTGCATGCAGAATCGGCGCTCTCTAGGACCCTGAAGCTAACTTAGCCTGTGTAGCTGTTTAGCTCCGGTATTGCTGTGAATCAGAGGCTCTTGCGGTTCTAATGAGCCCAGTTTCATCCATATACAGTGGTGTGAAAAAGTGTTTGCCCCCTTCCTGATTTCTTATTTTTTTGCATGTTTGTCACACTTAAATGTTTCAGATCATCAAACAAATTTAAATATTAGTCAAAGACAACACAAGTAAACACAAAATGCAGTTTTTAAATGAAGGTTTTTATTATTAAAGGAGAAAAAAAATCCACTAATATTTAAATTTGTTTGATGAAACATTTAAGTGTGATAAACATGCAAAAAATAAGAAATCAGGAAGGGGGCAAACACTTTTTCACACCACTGTATCTTTATGTGAGACGTCAGGGGACCCGTTTGAATATAGTTAAGCCCATTTACTTTTGTCAAAAAAGATTGCCAGCTTTGGACCTACGTTACGCCAGCTTCCCAGCGAGTTAGCATGACATGCTAACCACCTACGGGTAGTTTCTTTGATAGTGGAAGCTAACTGCTAGCTTCAAAACTGATCTCACGACAGTTCGTCAAAGACGGACTGCGCAGAGGTTAAGCACTTCAGCATAAAAGGGGCAATTTTCAAGGTATTCCAGTACTTACATTTCTGAGGACAAAATTATAGTAGTAATACTACTATACTAATTCATTTCAAAAACCATGTCATAGTATTCATTTGTTGATCGACATGAGCAAAGCAAACATATTAGCATATTAGAAGAAAAATTACTTGTATGTCGAGCATAATGTTCTCATGAGCCCAAACTAAGTCCAAGTATATATAGTATACAGTGGTGTGAAAAAGTGTTTGCCCCCTTCCTGATTTCTTTTTTTTTTGCATGTTTGTCACACTTAAATGTTTCAGATCATCAAACAAATTTAAATATTAGTCAAAGACAACACAAGTAAACACAAAATGCATTTTAAAGTGTTTAGAAAGTGTATCACTTCATCTTTCTCAGATTTTGCTAAATAAATTTTGTTAGTCTAGCTAACTTAACAAGGTTCTCAGATAGGAACAAACTGAGTTTATCTCACCGACCATAGTGGACTTTCCAAAACAATTATTTGGCGATGAGCATGGGGCCTCTAACTTGACTTTGTCTGACCTTTTTTGCGTTCAGATTATGTGCACAGCGGCGGTCAGGAACTATAAGACATCCGTGGACAGAACAATAGTCGTTCGACACCTGGACGTGACAGCAGATCCGGCAGAGACAATACAAGGTCCAGAATAAATGAAGGTGAGAACATACTAACTAACAGACTAAGAGAGTCCAGGACTCTAGGTTAATATTAATCCCTCAGGCCGACGGGTCGCCACTCATGAGAAGTAGGAAGGATCATGGAAAAGCGTTGTACCTAGCCTGATATCAGACAGAATTGTCAACTCTGTTTCCATCTTCAGTCTGATATTGCCTCCACTCTAACCCATTTCTGTTCACTAGAGACCAACTGAATCTGATGTCATTTTAAGTCGACACTGATGCGTAGCCATGCCAACATACCTGTTTTGCCGGGGTTTTAAGAGTGGAGCGGAGCGAAGTAAAGGCAAATAAGTAAGTAATTTGTACTTAACCGCTCCTCCACCAGAACCCCCATGGAGAAAGGAGCCACTAGACGTGGCCGGAGAAGGTCAGGACAGGACCACAGCAGAGTACTTGTGAAATAAATCTAGTGGTCCAAATGAGACCAACCCGGGAGGGGGGGTCCCATTAAAGTCTGGCCGATGTTGATTCAATCCCTCCTCGGAGCGTCTTCTCCACAGAGACTCATTGAGCAGGAGAAACACTGGTCAGAGATCAAAGGCCATTTGCTTCCCCCCACAAGCAAACGCATGGCCCCCGTGTAGTGAATTTACACAACACAGAACTGTGTTGTGTTGTTGGCAAATTACCAAATTTATCATAGCAATCTATAGATCATTGGGTTGCTAAATGTGTTAGCATAACGGATTGGCAGGTGCGTCCTGATGGAAGAAAATTTAGTCCAAAAAGTAATGTTTGGTGGTTTCCAATCAATCCACCTTTACGGGTGTGCGGTCAGTCCATCTCCTCCCCATTAAAACAACCGGGACTTTTGTTAGCTCTAATGTTGAGGCTGCTGTGGTTACTGTCGCTCTGGGATTGTGGATTATGTGATACTTGCCCAGCCATTATTGGCAATGGCTCAGGGGAAAGGCTTATCGTCGTTAGATAGAGTTGATTGGACACCTGAGGCGGAAGAAAGTTTTGTTGCTCTTAAACAAGCTCTTGCATCTGCCAGATATGACGTGCCCTTTCACTTTAACTGTGGATGATAAAAATGGTTTCATGTCAGCTGTGTTGCTACAACCTCATGGAGAAAAATCACGTCCTGTTGCATACTATTCTCAGAAACTCGGTACTGTGGCTAGTGGGTTGCCTGCTTTTATGCGTGCAGTGACTGCCACATCTATGGCAGTAATCGCATCTGCCTCTCTTGTGGCCTACCATCTGCTCACTGTTTTATTACCACATGTTGTAGCCTCCATCAGCAGGTCAGCTTTAGACTGTCCAAAATGATTGGCTTTTCGTTGCCACTTGCCTAGGTTGTGTGTGTTGCATCATGTATAGCTCAGAAAAACAAAAGAAACATGGCTTAATGGACTGCTTCAGGAAATTACTCATTGGATGGATTATTACAACATTTAGCGCCGCGAGAACATCAGGTACTAGTAGTAACGGTATTCTTATTGGTTCATTTTTATTTTTTAAGAGAAACATCGAAAGCAAATTAAGAACAGAACGCTGTGGAGCAGCTTTTGATCGTTGATCCTCCCTTACATGCAGAAGACTGGTTGCACTTATGGTAACGAGCATGGTCGGCATCAACTCTAGTGAAATTTAACCAGACTATTAATTCTCTCCGCCATTGTCACTCACTCAGAGCAGTGTCTTCTCGCATGTTTGTGAAGCAAGCAGAGGGAGCCGGCCCGGCCCCTCGCATATAGATAGAGCAGGAGAGAGAGAGAGATGTCTCTTCTGATAATTAGGAATAGCGAAAATAGCCTATTGTTACTCATTTGTGTTATTCACTTAAGTTATCAAACATAAGACAAGCGCAGTGTGCGTATAGTTGTATTTATTAAAACAAATAGGGCGCGTCATATAGAAAAAAGGTTTAAGATTTTCGACCAATCAGAAAAAAAGTGATGACTGTTGGTCAACCAAGATTTGTTTGAGTTGGGCTGAATTGTTTGTTAACCCATGCTTGTATCCTCGCCAAAGGAAATTTTTAAATTATTTATACTGACAGTCATTATACATTTGGTGTTCATCATTTTGGTGCCCTCTGGCACGACCAAAGTTTCTTAATTAATTTCTAATGCTGACCTTTTAAAAAACCTTCTGGATGCCATAACCCTCCCTCCCACACTGCTCATGTTCTAACAATGGTTGTCTGCTCCACAGATGAGGAGGACATAGATTTCCTCACTAACCTTGTTTCCCTCCAAAAACAGGCATCCCGCACCGTCGGTGTGGAAAGCCAGAGGTTATTATGACAAAGGCATTTGGCATGGTCCGCAGGGGAAATCATATCTCCCCTAACGGCTTTTTCATTACTTTGCTCCTTTAACTCATGGTAAGGACCATGTGTCAAAGGGGGGGATGGTTAGAGAATTGTCTTTAACAAACTCTTGCAAGATCAGTTTTTAAGGTTCTGGTATCAACAGAAACTAGACGAGCAGGCCTTTCCGTAGCTGTGTAGCATGTCATGCTACACAGCTACTCATTCAGATATCTGAATGAAATTTGGCCCATTAGAACCGCAAGAGCCACTGATTCACAGCAATACCGGAGATAAACAGCTACACAGGCTAAGTTAGCTTCAGGGTCCTAGAGAGCGCTGGTTCTGCATGCAGTGAAAATATGTTATGTTCGCCTTTTTTCCTTTTCCCTATTTCTGCACACTGTGGTACCTAAACAGCCATGGAATTGTATAAATTTGGAATTGCTACAAAGCTCAGACTATTGTGAATCCAAAGATCTATTGCATTCATGTGGGATGAAATATGGCCTCATAATAACCATTTCAATCTGATGACAGCATTTTTTTTTTTTTTTTTTTTTAACTTGACCTTGCTGTATAAAATGACCTATTGTGACCTGTAGGATAATCACAGCCTCATGAAACTATGTATGGGATGTCCAGGTACATTGAAGATAAGTGGGTTTTTCTGAGCAATTTTCAGAAAAAAGTGCTTCCAGTCATCCAATCGTCGAAATTGTCAAATTCACACAAATCTCCAATTTTCAAAAGTTTTATTTATGTTTCATGTTTCTGTAGAAAAACAGCCAATCTTTCCATTGGCTCCATTTTCCTGGGCCAGAGAATGTGAGTATTATGTAAACAGTGAACTCAGTATGAATACCAGTCTTAAAGTCTTAAAAAGGCTCTAGCTACACCATCCACACTGGCGTAGGCCCTACTCGCTTAGCCACATCAACATACAGCTCCCTCATCTACGTTTGCAGAGATGAAGCCTACTTTTACCTACCTACCGAGTGGTCCGGTTACTGTTACTGGCTAGTTTAGATTGTGCTCAATACCACCCTGTTGCCGAAGACTTTCTCTCCATGTCTAACAGCCATGTTAAAAAGGCTAAGGCTCAGTTCGCCAATTTAGATGCATTCCATTGGCGCATATCACTTGGCGAGAAATGGGGCATAGGCATGTTTCCGTGGTATGGCGTCACTTTCCTCGCTGATCCTATCGATAATATAACCTATTCTCTAAAGGGTTTCCACCTACTGGCCGCTAATGATAAATCACACAGACTTACGTTGCTTAAGCATGAGATGGCTCTTGATTATCTCCTAGCCAAAACCGGCGGTCTATGCGTCACTTTGATTCCTGATAACTCAGATAACCTTACTAACATTATTACAGCTTTAGAAAAGATCCGCAACACTTTTGGACTCGGCTGGTTTCCTACCCAACTTTTAGAAAGTATAAGTTCGACTCTCTCCGGACAGAGGTACGGAGAGAAACTGCCGTGTCATTGTTTAGAAAGTATAATTTCATCTTTCTCCTATTTTGCAAAACAAATTTTGTTAGTCTAGCTTAACAAGCGTCTCAGTTTGTTCCTGATAGCAAGGGTTTATCTCACTGACCACACTGTGGAATTTCCACGACAGGTGCATCCTTATCTCCGTTTTTTGTTTACCTCTTTGAACTCTGTCTTGAGTACAGCGTGCCCCAGTGTAGGCTGCCACTGCAGCTTCCTCCCGCTGTGCTTCCCCAGGTAAAACAGCTTAAAGACCTCCTGGAGCTTCACCATCTACACACAGAGTAGGGCAGAGACCAAGAAGACCACAGCATTATATCTACACCAATATTACAACAACTACACCATGTACCTCGTTCAGAATAAAAAGTTCAAAATAAACTTAATGCCCAGCACCTCCCTTGTCCATTAAATATCAGTTGCAGTAGAGGGTGGACATGGTGAAAAAATAAAATTAACCTCTGACCAATGATGGAGGGAGACCCAGAATCTTGGGTGGAGCCAAGCTATAAGGTGGTTTAGAAAGTGGGGAAGTTCCACGAACCCCCTGATTGTAGGGCACTGACAGGTGAGATTTGGGAGCACAGTATGTCTTTACAGCAAAGTATTAAGCCATTAGGGGTGGTTTCGCGGACACAGATCAGGCCTAATCTTAGACTAAATGACAGTTTTAATCTGGACTAACTGAAACGGCCTTCCTCAGTCATGGTTTAAAGAAGTCTCAGACTTGCCCTAGTCTTAGTTAACAAAATCTGACTTCCAGAAGGAAGATTAAAGCTAATCTAGGTCTAAGTGAAGGCTTAAATTAAACCTGGTCAGGGGCACATTTATCTTTGGATTAATGGACGTGGCCCTCCAAGTCGGTTGATATGGACTAAGCCAAGCACCACCAGACAGAAGGAGCAGACTAGTCCTTCATTACCTGTTGTAGAACTAATTAATCAACGTCTCAAAGGCATTTTTCAATTCTGGATTAATTTAAGTAGGGTTATCTTAGTCGTGTTCCAGATTTAACCCCCACTTAGTGTAATAGTCCATTAAAAAGTACTTCCATCAAATTTCTTATTTTAATAGGGTGGAGGCCTTAAAAATTGTAAATAAATAAATAATAGTGTCGAGGCACATCGCTGCATTAGCCCCAAGACTGAACGTCAAGACGGACCAAGATTTGAACATACTTGTACACAAATGCCCTTACCTCTGGTGGCAGGTGTACGTCCATGGGCGTGTACGATGGCCAGTAGCCCATCGTCAGGATATTGACGGTGAGCTCGATGTTGCTGGGTTCACTTTGGTTCTGAGTGTACTGGAGGAAGAAAAGGCATTGCGGGTGAGTTCCAACTACTGAACACGGACGAAACCGACAACAGCAACAAAACAAGGAAAATATAATGGAAAATATAAGCAGTACTTGTTTGAACTGGATCATGATGTCTTTGGACAGCTCCATGTCTTTGAACATCCCTTCTAGTTTGCTGGTAAAGGCTGCACCACATTCTGGAAAAAGGCCGAACCACAAACACTAAATAATAAAGATTGACTTCATCTGGTCTGACTGTGACGAGGCCAGAGTGACATGCGTGCCATGTTGAAAATGATGTGGAATGTTATGATTAATCATTTGTGTTCCTTCGGCAAGTCAATTTGGTTTCACAAATTACCTCTCAATCACAAAAGGTCCTGCCTTCGGAAGACTATATTTCAGATTTCGATATATCTATCCTTTCTAATGAGGTGTCAAGTTATCTAATAATATAGCTGGGTGTTATATAATAAACTAGAGACTCACCGTGCTTGAGCTTGGACAACATAGACTTCTCGGCATCAACGGAGGCGCTCTTCCCGACCAGGAGGCGCTTCGCCAAGTCCTTCTTATAAAAGGCCTCGAACACGTCTTTTCCTAGAGGGAGAAAAGGAAGCAGCTAGTTCAGTCAAGGCTGAACGGAATTGTCAGATGCAGCTTGCCCTCCGTTTCTTTAAAACTACAATAGCCATTCAAACGTATCTGTCAGACTCAGACTGAATTTTAGCTTTTTTTTGTAGCAACAGAGCAGCATAACTCGCACCGACTACAACCCTGATGTGAAATCTGTCATTCGTAAATGAAACTACTATTTATATTAAATTTGGTCGTGGTACGGCCTACTCCAATGCTAGATGCAATTAAAAGTTAATAGTTTACCACAAAAATAGAGAGACACAATATTCATCCCCGGAGGGAAATTGTAGTGTAAGAGTAGGCAATAATAATAAGGCAATAGAATAAAAATTGAAAAAAAGAAATGGCAATACACAATAAACCTCAAAAGTTAACAATTTTTTTTAAATATACAATAAAAATAACAATCAACAGAAAAGTTAAATAAACCTGTTGATAAACAATAAATATGAACCTAAAAGTACCAAAATCCTAAAAGAATTTATAAGACAAATCAGCAATGTACATAAACCTAAACACTAACTAGAAGATGGACAAATCGACGATTGAATGACAAAATAAATGGCATCACCTTAGAGACCAAAAGAGTAACAGCATGGAAAACTAAATAGAACCAACCGTGTATGAAACGGAAGATGATCATGATCTTGTCCAGGATTCTCTCCAGCTCTTCCTCCGTGGCTTCCTTGTTTCCGGCCCGCAGCTTCGAGTCCACATACTTTGCTGAATGGTTAAAAAAAATTATTATTTTTTTTTAATCACCAAGAAAGTTGTCATCACCTTGGGAACAATTAACCCCAAAAAACTCCTACGACCTGATTCTAATGTAGCATGACCGTAGTTGCCTATATCTCATTTTTGAAACTTTTAAAAGTGACAGTTTCATGCTGTATCAAATTCTGCTTCAACAAAACAGTGGATGAACCAAGCTATGTAAAGTAACTTCATTGTGTATTTCATAGTAACTGAAAATTGCATTAAACGTTCTTGAATCAGTAAATACTGAAAAGTGAGTACTTATTTTGTAATACTGGGGAAAGCCCTCCTTGACCTACCAATGAGTTCAGCGGGCTTGTTCGGCCTTTTGTTGATGAAGGTCTCGAAGGCCTCCTTCATGGCATTGATGAAGGTCTCGTTGTGTGCGAAGCAGCCGTGAGCCACGTTGTCCATCTTGTCCTTGAAGTCCAGGAGGTCTTGGACCATGTCCTTGTCCTTCTCTGGTGTGCCTACAATCTCTCCTCCAAAGGACTGAGATGAGGAGGTGAAGGGAGGGTTTAGAAGTCAAGCAAAAAGAGGGGGGTGGGGGTGAAATGGAAGAAACCTAAGGCCGACCGAGAGTAATCATATTGAACTAGAAAGTCATGTAATGACATGACTTTAGCTTTTCAAATAAAAACAAGGACTTCCAAGCACTTTTAAGCACCATTTTTTTCATTTTCAAGGACAAATATAATCAATTTTGAATGTGATCTTGATTAATTAAAATATAATATAATCTTAGTCTCATTGCCTATTTATATTCGTATATCTATATATCTAGTATTAATCTCATTGCCGTCTACTATTATCAGTATCCATTTCCAACCATGCTGGATTAAATGTACACTTCTCTGGCACAATCTATGTCATAAAAGCAATTCTGGAATATTTTTTGTTAAGTTTTATGACCATTTCAAAAACAAAACCAGGGGGAATAATGGTCTAAAATCTTCAAGGACTTCAGCAGAAAAGGGGGCTATTTTCAAGGTATTCTAGCACCCAAGGACCACTCTGGTAAGAACCCCGTGATGAACATTTTACACTATAAAAGTGATTTGTGGCGATGTTATGATGCAACGAATAATAGTATCGGATCAAGAGACAGGAGGAAGTGGTGCTGCATTCACGGGCTCGGAAAACTAAGTTATGCTGCCTTCACTGAAGCTCGGAAAACTGTAACTCGACCTTGTTTATTTCTTTTAAATTTAGATGGATTGTTTGATTTATTTGAATAAGGGAAAACTGCTGTAGTTTTGTTATATTTTATTGCTGCTACTTTGCTTATCCTTGGTTTAAAATTTTGACTTTTGTATCAGCAAGAAAGTTCATTAAAAGACGTATTTGAATGAAGTATTCATCTTTATTGTCTATATTGTTAGTTAGCACATGCCTAAAACAACCTCAAGCTAAATTTAAAAACTGATAGCTAAATTAGAGCCATTGAGTAATTGTGCAATTCATAATCCGAATAGTGAATTATTCGTTTTAATTATCTATAAGATTATTAGACTATAAAAAGAGTCGTTAGTTGCAGCCCTAATATTAATATATGCACAGTGGAAGGTACTGCCATGGGAGTGTGTGTGTGTGATGAGTGTTTACCTTGATGTACTCTCTCCAGAAATGCAGCAGCGTGGGCAGCCCTCCCTTCACCTTGTTGAAGAGCTGGTAGAGAAGTGCTAGCTCTGTCACACGGTTCTCATCGAGCAGGGTGCTCAGACCTGAATACATAGAAGAAAAAGTTAGAGCGTACATATACAGTGGTGTGAAAAAGTGTTTGCCCCCTTCCTGATTTCTTATTTTTTTGCATGTTTGTCACACTTAAATGTTTCAGATCATCAAACAAATTTAAATATTAGTCAAAGACAACACAAGTAAACACAAAATGCAGTTTTTAAATGAAGGTTTTTATAATTAAGGGAGAAAAAAAATCCAAACCTACATGGCCCTGTGTGAAAAAGTGTTTGCCCCCCCCTGTTAAAACATAACTTAACTGTGGTTTATCACACCTGAGTTCAATTTCTCTAGCCACACCCAGGCCTGATTACTGCCACACCTGTTCTCAATCAAGAAATCACTTAAATAGGACCTGCCTGACAAAGTGAAGTAGACCAAAAGATCCTCAAAAGCTAGACATCATGCCGAGATCCAAAGAAATTCAGGAACAAATGAGGAAAAAAGTA
>OMKR01105347.1:0-16505 GCA_900302355.1 Cyttopsis rosea | reverse complement strand
CTGTCTGTAAAGAGGAGACTTTCTCATATTATATTAAAAACTTTTTGTCATAAGCAATGAGAAAAAAAGTAAGGTTGCACAGGTAGTCCAGCTCCTCCAGGATGGCACATCCATATGTGCGGTCGCAAGAAGGTTTGCTGTGTCTCCCAGCGCAGTCTCAAGAGCATGGACCAGATACCAGGAGACCGGCCATTATACGAGGAGAGCTGGGCATCAAGCCGTAGAAGGGCATCAACCCAGCAGCAGGACCGGTATCTGTTCCTTTGTGTGAGGAGGAACAGGAGGAGCACTGCCAGAGCCCTACAAAATGACCTCCAGCAGGCTACTGGTGTGCATGTTTCTGACCAAACTGTCAGAAACAGACTCCATGAGGGTGGCATGAAGGCCCGACATCCTCTAGTGGAACCTGTGCTCACAGCCCAGCACCGTGCAGCTCGATTGGCATTCGCCAGAGAACACCAGAATTGGCAGGTCTGCTATTGACGCCCCGTTCTCTTCACAGATGAGAGCAGGTTCACACTGAGCACATGTGACAGGCGAAAGAGTCTGAAGACTCCGTGGAACATTATGCTGCCTGTAACATCATCCAGCATTACGGTTTAGTGGTGGGTCAGTGATGGTGTGGGGAGGCATATCCTTAGACGGTCGCACAGACCTCCATGTCATAGCCAACCCTGACTGCTGTTAGGTACCGGGATGAAATCCTCAGAGCGATTGTCAGACCTTACGCTGGTGCAGTGGGCCCTGGGTTCCTCCTGGTGCAGGACAATGCCCGGCCTCCTGTGGCCAGAGTGTGCAGGCAGTTCCTGGATGACAAAGGCATCGATGCCATTGACTCGCCCTCTCGTTCGCCTGACCTAAATCCAATTCAGCACCTATGGGACATTATGTATCTGTCAATCTGAAGCCGCCAAGAACTGCCACAGACTGTCCAGGAGCTCACTGATGCCCTGATCCAGGTCTGGGAGGAGATCCCCCAGGACACCATCCGCCGACTCATCAGGACCATGCCCAGACGTTGTCGGGAGTGCATACAGGCACACAGGGGCCATAGACACTACTGACTCACATTATGAGTTGCCGTGATAAAATTCAGTTTCAAGTTGGATCAGCCTGTGATTTCAATTATTTACTTAGATTTTCGGTGTGATTTTGAATCCAGCCCTCAATGAGTTGATGACTTTGGTTTCCATTGACCATTGTTATGTCATTTTGTTCTCAATAAATTATACAATGTAAATACATCAGTAAAGATTTTCAACTTGAAAAATTGGTTCATCACGATCTGATGTGTGATTTATGTGTTCCCTTAATTTCTTTGAGCAGTGTATTTTATGTAAAGCACTTTGAATTGCCTCTGTGTATCAAATGTGCTATATTAATAAACTTGCCTTGCCACAGAGGGTTTGTATCAGTCCTGGTTGAATAGTAGCAGTCCGTGGAATAGTGCAATATTTTATCTAAACAGTACAGACAAGCAGGTGAGCAGATATTCAATGATGCAAATACCTAACTTTATGAGATCAGATGCCTGCCCTGGTGGTAAAAACAGTTCTTAAGTCTGGTGGTGAGTGCAGCCATGCTCCTGTATCATCTACCAGACAATAGCAAGGAGAACAGTCTGCATGGGTAGCTGTGGTGCTTGATGATACTGTGTGCCTTCCGCAGTGACCGCTGGTGGAAGATGTCCTGAATGGCAGGGAATGGCAGAGAGACTGTTGCCAGTGATGTCCTGTGCCGCTTTCACAACTCTCTGTAGTGATTTGCGAACAGTTTCCGTACCAGACTGATGCAGCCAGTCAGCACGCTCTCATGGTGCATCTGTAGAAGTTTGTGAGGATGCTGGCATTCATACCAGACTTCCTGAGTCTCCTCATGAAGTACAAGCTGCTGGCCAGTTGGACATAAAAGCAGTTGGAAGAATGGAGAGAACGCAACGCTTGGCTTGACATCAAAGGGGAAAAGTTAGGGCGTGTAGTGTGCAGGGGAGCAAAGAGCCTGCTACTTTCAGAAAAAGGGCTGGATATACACCTGGCGGAAGAATGGATCAATGGTTATGTTAGTGGTCCAGATGCAAGGAGGCTATGAAAAAACATCTACAAACATAGAGACAATCTAGCCCACAAAAGGGCAATGGAGATAGCCCAGACAAAAGAAAAAGATACCCTCCCAAACTATGTTGTAGCTTCTCCATTTTATAGAGGGAGACAGGGGCGCATGTAGGGTAACGAATAAAGCATTAAATCCACTTTGTTCCTCTCCTCTCCTCTTCGCTTCTCCTCTCTTAATCCCACGCTGCACGGCAGATCTCCAATATAAATCTGCTGCCGGTCACGAGAATTCGCTCCCAGCAGCAGCAGCCTTCGTAACAACCATGACACCACGCACCAGCAGCAGCTTGGGCTGCTGCGCAAGGGGTTGTTGGAGGGTAGGGGCTGTCCCCTTGTGGTTGGGTACCAGGCTCATTGGTAAGCCCGTGCATTAAAACGGCGCTGCACAGAGGACCCATACTTGTGTTTTTGATCAACGATATCATATAATATTCGAGGGCTTTAATGACTACTAAGGGCTTTTTTTTATTGTTAATTTTGTATATATATATATATATATATCTTTTAGATTGGGGCTATTTTAGATTGGGGGCTATGCATATAAGCCCACCCCTAATGACGCCACTGAATCTGACCATACCTGTGCAGAAATAATTGGGCAAGTTCCAAATGAAATGCGGTGCAAATTTGTCTGCAATTTGAAAAAAATGCAATCTTGGGTAAGTATCACAATTGTACTGTTTATGCACATCCCTATCTAATAATTTATGTGAGATGTGATAATATAACTATAATATAGTGGCAGGGGAGATGTAGATAATGTTTTCCTGGACATAGTGGAGCTTACCGATGGTACAAATGCAGAGTTGATTTATACTTGTAAATTGGCAAGCCTAGATAAAGCAGGAATGGATGATGAATTTTTGGAAATGCAGTACATACAGCGAGAGTCAGTGGACTAATTGCCAGACTTATAAAAGGCTTTCCAAATGTGCAGTCTGTACACTGCGTGTGTCATAGACTAGAACTGGCAGTCAAAGATGCTCTTAAATAAGTGGTTGGTTGTAATCACTTTGAGTTTTTTATTGCAAAGTTATACTCACTATATCACCAGTCAGCCAGGAATGCCAGATTGCTTCGGGAAGCGGCTGCTGAGGTCAACATGCAGATATTGAAAATTGGTCAAATTTTCACCATAAGATGGGTTGCCACAGAGACTCATCAGGTCAACCACAGGGCCCCCACACACTGCGTTGACTTAACGCTGACCTCCTCAAGTAGAACAAGGGAATGATTATAATCACTTGAGTCCAGGCGGATGGTACTCGTCACACTGATGGCCTCAACCCGAAAGATTTACCCCGGAGACATCACTGGGGGGAACCAGAGATGGAATAGGAAGACGTTGAGTCTGGTAACAGCATTTTACGCGGATGCTACAATTGATGACCCCTTTTAGTCACAACCCGTGATATTAACATCAGCTAGTTGTGGATTTCCACCTTGGACCCCCATAGCTGTATCTTCCCTTTCCTTCCCTTCCCACATGGTATCAAGATGCAGGAACAATACACGTAACAGAGAACATTAACATGGATTATCCCAGGACCATTGAACTGTTTCCCTTCTCTGACAACTTAGGAATTCCACACCCTGGTCTGGAAGAGGACAATTTAGCTATTCATCCCCATAAAGTGTCAATACATCCGTTGAGTAGAAGACCAGACCATATTCCACATGGGAGAAGCTACAACTCCCTGGTTTTGGGTATAAGCTATATCATGATGAAAATGGACTATAAACTATTTACGTAAGTAATGTAAGGTTATTCTGAGTAAGATGACAAGACATATAAAACAACTCTCGGAATTCTGGGATTTACAGAAGCCTAGAAACTAAATAAATCAATAACCCAAATTTCCTCGATCCGTCTACATAGAGCACGAGTGCCTCCATGTGGATAGCAAGGAAGACCCAGCTCAGACCCAGGACAGATTACGTATAATCAAACCAGACTATGTTATTCAAATCTCTCTTTTTTTTGTTTAATAAAGGTCAATTTATGTTTTTGTTCTTTAAATAATTGTATTTGATTTGTTTGAGTTGAGTACATGAGAAACCTTGATGCTTATGTTACCTACTCACAGCATATATTAAATGTGTTATCAACATTAAGAAGGATGTTCATATGAACGAGTAATGTAGGCCATTACGAGCCTGTAACAAAATACGGGTTTTGCATGTTATTTTAATATGTTTGAAAATGCTTCAATCATGTAAAACCAACTGTTCCGTTGTCTGTTATTATTCTTGTTTGGTTTCATTTTAATGGTCATACAGTCACAACTATATGATAATTAAGAACCATTGGGTTGGTATGATGGTCAAGTATGAGAATCAAATCATAGAATGTTGTATGGTAACAGTGCTCCAAGTTAAGGAAGATATATTCTTTTGTTCAGAGATAGGGGAAGACTCTTCAAAAACTTCTAAGCTCAACTACCTAGATTTCGTGATGTCCTTCTTAGCTTCAACATAACTTACTTACTTCTCTCAACTTTTTACGCCAGCGGCATTTCTTATGCCCATGGTTTCTGATGCTTAAATCTTTTTTGATAACTTTTGTTTTTCCACGGAATCAGAAATGCGCTACTGATCCCGTTTTTATCTTTCTATTCGAATAAATAATGACATGACGTCAGTGTTGTGCTTCACAGAGCCAGCCACTGAGGGCTTCTCCAGCACGATCTGCTTCATCTCGCCTTCCGATCCAGAGCCATGGTGATCCAGTAGACTTCCGTTGAGTTCTCTGTGAATCGCGAACTGAGCCAAGGTTACAACCAGGACCCCGGCAACAGGCGTTCTTAAAGGCATTGCGACTCACGTATGATCCACTTTCCTTTGTCTGATGATACGAGTTGATGTTAACAGGGCTTCTCCCTTTTCTACCCCAAACTAGGGATAGAATTAGGATTTTATCATAGGGCGAGAATTATATCAAGCAACCCACTTCATACTTTATCACCATGACCAAATCTTGTGACTATTGATTTAAGGTTTAGGTGACTGACCTCTTTCGTTTATTTGTTTATTTTATTATGACTTTATTTCATATTTCGACTACCTCCTATTCTTATTATTATTGAGTGTTTTATTACAATAAAGGTTCCATTTATTGCATTACATCTGGGTCTGTGGATAATTTCTAGTCTTTCATGAGTTGCACCATCTGCAGATAGATAATCCCTTAATTCAGAATTTACATCAAAATTTTATGAGACTAATCAATATTACAGAGTGCGATTAATCATTATTAAAGTGTGTAATTGCTACAATGGTTTCTGCTTTCTTTAACAACTGTTTGTTGTACAAATCAGAGTCTTTTCTGTTGAGTACCTGTGATACTGCTACAGACCATGATCACCTTTGTTAATGCATTTTTCTGTTTTAGATTGAGAGAAGCATACCAACAAATGAGACAAAAAGTAAAAATTGACTCAATGAAAGATCTGTAAAACAAAGTCATCAGGGCCCTGCAACATCGAACTTGTAACATATTGGTGTTACAGTCAAAGCTCAACTTATTATCAATTATAATGCCCAAGTACTTGTATGACTCAACAATTTCTACATCCTGACCATTAATTTTAGTGTTGACAGGGTTGGAGTGATGACATCTAAAATCAATACACATATCCTTGGTCTTGGTATTTAAGAGAGGAGAGAGGACATAGCCCTGGGGAGAGAGCCAGTTGACGTTGAGGTTAGTCCAGAGAAATGTCCATTCACTCTCATTCTCTGAGATCTGTTGGTAAGGAAGTCCAAGATCCAACCAACAATGTTAGTGTCCAACTCAAAACGCTCAGTAAGCTTCTGCACCAGCAGGTTAGGCTGTATGGTGTTAAAAGATGATGAGAAGTCCACGAACAACAGTCTTGCATGGTTTCTACTACCCTCTAAGTGCTTATAGATGAAGTTGAGCTATATATATGAGTTATAGATGCATCCTGAACCCCCCTGTTGGTTCAATATGCATTTGAAAAGTTGATTAAAAAGGAACTTCTGGACAGGACGGACAGTTTGCATTGCGTTTGCATTGCATTACAGTTTGCATATCGAACCAACAGGGGGGCCAGTTGGTTCGCTATGCAAACTGTAACCAGTCGAGATGGTGCTCCGTCCTGTCCAGAAGTTCCTTTTTAATCAACCTTTCAAATGACTTCATAACTAGGTCAAGGCTACAGGCCTGAAGTCATTCAGAGAGTTTTGTCCAACGAGCAGTGGTTGAAGTTGCCCAGAATTTGATTAGGGGCATTGGGGGACAGCAACTGTAGTGTCTGCACAATCTGTAGGATCAGTTCTGAGGCGATGCTGTTGTTTGCCTTCGGGTGAATATAGACCACAGTCACAAAAATTCCCGAGGCAAGTAGAATGGATGCATGGGAACAGAAAGCAGTTCAATATCCTTAGTGCATAGTCTCTCTCTTTCTGCACCAGGGTTCATTTATAGGAGGAGGCATACACCTTCTCCGTGTGACTTAACGGTGATTGCAGCCTCCCAGTCCGTGCGCAAAGGCTCACCTGTCTATTGCCAGCTCACATTCCGAGTCCTCTCTGAGCCACATTTCTGTCAAGGCCAGAATACAGGCTTCTTTTAACTCATGTGGGTAGTGAACATCAGCCTGGACTTTGTTGGTTTTGTTACGGAGGGACCAGGCGTTAAATAAAGGGCAGTGTAATACGAGACAGGTTGTTATGTTTTAGCAGAAAGTCTCTGGTGTACTGCATCTTGTTAGATTGATAGTCAACGTGCAAACCTTCAGCCAGGTGAGATGTCAACCGCAGCGCCACCAGTATAAACAAAGCAGTGCACTTCATGTTACTGGACAATAACATGATTTTACAGCAGTGCAGGTCAACCAACGATGGTAAACGATGGCAAAAAAAAAAGTAAAATGAAACAAGTAAAAATACTTTGTCCACATAGAACCAAGTGTAGAAGATGTTCCTAAAGAGGTAGACTCCCTTCAACTACCTGAAGAAATTTCATCCGGGTGCGATGCGGAGGGCTGAACAATGCTCCTGTTTTTCCTTTTGTAGTCTGTGATGCAGGATAATCCACTCCACATGTGTCTGGGATCAGCGCTGTAATTAGACTCCACTTTGGCTCTGTAGTCCCTCTTGGCATCCCTGATGGACTTCCAGAGGTCATATCTGGCGTCAGTGTCCCCTGAGTTGAATGCGATGGTCCATGCTCTGAGTTTAGCGTAGATTTCCCGGCTGACCCAGGGTTTCTGGATGGGGTAAATGCAGACAGTGGCTTTTGGAACAGCGTCATCAATGCACTTACTAATATAGCCTGTGACTGTCTGTCAGAGTCTGTGTATTCATTGATGTTGCCATCAGCTGTGTCCTCAAACATCTGCCAGTCTTGTAAGACCCCCTCAGCCTCTTTGTTGCATTTGTAAATGTACCTGAAAACCGGTGTTCCCTGATATCAGACAGAATTGTAAACTCATCTTGCGTCTTTATGACGAGTGAAAATAAGACAAGATCTTAGTTGTTTTAAATGCAGCTAAATTCTGAACTATTTTAGCCTGATATCAGATAGAATTGGCAACTCATTACACTCCATCTCCATCTTTAGTCTGACATTGCCCCCACTCTAACCAATTTTCGTAGGGGAGGGTGATTCGATTTTCCCTTTTCCCTTCCCATTATCCACCTGAATTGAATGACATTTTAAGTCGACACTGATGCGTAGCCATGCCAACATACCTGTTTGCCGGGGTTTTAAGAGCGGAGTGAAGTAAAAACAAAAAAGTAATTAATTGTACTTTTGCTGCCTTGGCCTTTGTTGTTATTACTCCTCCAACAGCGTTAGTCCCACCCACGGTGCTGATTGGCTAATCGTTAATCCCCCCACAGTGCTCATTGGACCGATCGTTTTTTCAACCGAGAAATCTCTGTTTCATGTCACGATGCGAGACCATAAGAATCAGTTCACTCGGTGGAGTGGTTCAAAGGTCTGGACCCAGGCAAGTGAGGAGTAGGATGGAGCAGTGGTCTGCCTTTCAAAAAGCAGAGCAGGGGAGGGGTTTGTAGCAGTCTCTTAATGGGGTGTAACAGTGATCTAAAGTCTGCTCACCTCTGGTGGTAAATGTGATGTGTTGATAGTATTTTGGGAGAACCTTCTTCATGTTCGCTCTGTTAGTCCCCAAAACAGTGGACGTAGCCTCTGGGTGTGAGTTCTCCAGTCCATTCACAATTGTATACAGCTCGTTCAGGGGTAATGATTTATCAGCCTGTGGGGCAATGTAAACAGCTGTAAGGAGGACTGAGCTGAACACTCGGGGGAGAAGTGTCTAACTTTGATGGTCAGCAGCTCCAAAAGCTTCTATCTGTCCATCCTGTAGATTTTCATGCAAATTTAAATTCCTAACAGACAATCTAAAATTCACGGGGTGATTCATGGTATAAATATATCTGTGAGCATTGATGTTTAGCAACACGTGTGAAGTGGTTTTGGGACGAATGATGGTGAGCTTGGTTGCTTTATGCCACGTGGTGACTGCTGGCTCATTATCTTCTTCTTCATCTGGCTTTTTCCTTGGCAATGCCGCGTGCTGTACACACAGTGTAGTAACCAGATACCACAGATGGCCTTCGCTCGCCCTTGCATTGAACTGTTTGGCCAATTAGAGTTGACAACTGGCAAGCTTGTTTCCTGTCTCCTTCAACCATCCAATAAAAAACAACATTCCCACGCGGTGACAATGACTGCGAACCGGCACATGCAGCCATTCGCACATTTCTGTGAGAAACTGTAACGCACACCTCCAAATTCTCCTCAACATGGTAAAGATATTACGCTATCATTTTCTAGTTTAATGTATCTTATATATACATAAAGTTTAACATATATAAGGAAAACCATTTAACAGTCCTTGATTTAAATGTGGCCCCAAATCTATGGAATAGTTTGCCCCTCCATATAAGTTCTGCTCCCTCTACTGACACGGTGCACAGTGGCTTTGTGTGTTGTTGCCTGTCTCATTTTTATTCATTCATTGACGCTGTATGTCACTAGTTGTTTCTAAAATCTTTATAAATAAACCTGACTTGGCTATTGTATTGTGGAAGTTAGTTTCTAGTTTTACATGTTATAACTCAGATAACATTTTATGTTGGATATCATGATGAGCTCTTTCCATATGTGCTCGTATTGGCCCTTCTATTTGTGTATTTACTGTCGCACATTCATTGAGTAGTGTCTGGAACTTGGTTGATCAGAGATGTTTGTGTCACCTTGATCTACTTTGTCTTGGTCTAGACAATCTAATATTCATGGGGTGATCCATGGTATAAATATACCTGTGAGCATTGATGGTTCAGCAGCACATGTGAAGTGGTTTTGGTACGAGTGAGCTTGGTTGCTTTATGCCACATGGTGACCGCTGGCTCATTATCTTCTTCCGGCTTTTTATCGTATCGCATATCTTTTTTATTGTCTTCTCCCACAAGAACACCAACACAGGTGATCAGAGGAACCCAATGCAGGTCCCACCTTACACTTATACGCCCCCTGAATGGAGCCATAACATAGATCTATAGTTTTGTTGCGATGTGTAGGGCAGGTGATATATTGATGAAAACTGTTCCGAGATTTATTGAGATTGCAGAGATTAAAATCATCTAATATTATATTCGGAGCATCAGAGGAGATGGATTGCAATTTCTGTGTCACTATAAAAATGGTGTCAGCAGCAGATTTGGTGTCAGCCTTGGGGTGGATGTAAACAACGGTAACAAATAGTTGGGGGAACTCGCTGGGGAGGTAAAACGGTCTTACCGACACAGACAATAGCTCTATGTCAAGAAGGCACAGCCGCTCATGCACAATAACATTACTCCACATGATTTCTGTGTAACCTCACTGTCCTGATCCAACTGGAGAGGAGCCTCAAAGCCGCTAATGTCCAAAGTCAAGTCTGTGTCCAAGTCAGTGAGTCAAGTTTTGATGAATGCCAGGCATCCCAGAAGTTGACAGAACAGTGCAAGTCAAAATAAAAGAGATGGAATTACGGTAAATTGGAATAAGATATATGTACAGTTAACAGAATAGCAATTGTGCAGCTGATTATGTTAAAGTAACATACAGTATGTTACATACGTACTGTACTTTACTTTCTTACATACTTTTGTACATCTCCACACTATCACAATTTTTCAGTTTTTCAATATCTATTCAAGGCCCCCAGGATCTCTCTTTTTTGTGATTATTTTCAGCTCAAAGTGATAGAATTCACAGCTTCAAAAAAAGTGTTGCAGTTTGTGACTTTTTTGTGGGCTTTTTTTGAGAGGTAATTTGTGCAAAAGATGTAATTAACGTTATGGGATGTAATTTTTTTGTATAACACATGAAGACAGCACAGTCTTTATGTGTTAAAACATTACAGTGCATACCGTAAATTACATCTTTTGCACAAATGAGGTCTTCTGGCTACATCTGAGTTAACATAAGAAACTAGAAACAGGAAGTTGCACCTCTTCACCCCCCCACCACCCTCACAACAGCAAAGGCAACGTACTGTGGCCAAATATACAAAAGAAAATTTGGCTTAAGGTTGAGTTTACCCCATTGCACTGCATAGGCACAATGAGAAGCTGCAGCAGAGTGGTAAGTTTCTCAATAGTAAAGCATTCAGTGAGGTTGAGCTATGAACAGTTAGAAATGATGGGAACCAACATTCTGACGAGGCCTAAATTCCTATTATATTACTATTCCTTAATAAATACAAGATCAATTCAATACATATAAATACAATCCAAGAACGTCCCAGGACAGTGTGTCCTTGACCTACTCTGCCAACACACAGATCACAAAGGGACTCAGATGTACATGAGACTGAAGGCGTGTAGTCAGAAAAAGGAACAGAAGCTTTGTACCTATGGTGAGGGTTTTAATCTGCTGCTGTTGTCGAGGTTGGAGGTCCATGGAGCCCTGTCGAAGATCACATTGCTTGCCTGTTAGGCAGACAGACAATGTCCCACAACATGAGACTATGCCCCACATCAACACATACGCTATAAATCTGTGGCAGCAGGAGAGAGATAAGATGAAAGGAGGCGGGAGGAGAAATGAGGAGAGTAGAGGACATGAGAGCAGAGGACCCAAGAGCAGATTGCACTGCGACAAATCAATGCCAACACTTGAGTAAAATAATCTTTCAATTGGGTGAGTTGATTGTACTTGACAAGGTGTCTAAAATCAAAAACAAATTAATGTTGTGATAGAAATCATGTTATAGTCTTATGAAACAGTCCACAAAACACTATATTCTAAAAATAATGAAAGATGTTTTGGAATTTGAAATATGTCACTTTAAGAAATCATTAGAATTGAGTAAAATAGCTGTAAAATAGTTGAAAACATATTTTTTCAACTAGCTGATCTCGTACAATGTATCTTTAAGATCTGTTGTTTATTTTCACAATTTTCCTGCTTGAAAAGATTAAACTTTTTGCAGTGCAGCAATACACTTAAGTTGGCTTCACACCGAATCCGACAAACGACAACACATCGGTAAACCAATAATTCCTATGGAGAGTCGGATTCCACGCGCGAAAAGCTATGACGTGCTGTGGTGTGTTTGAGGCTCCAGGATGCATTCACATTTTCCTGCACATTTTAGAGTGGCCTTTTATTGTTCCCTTCATAAGGAACACTGCACTGATCATGCAGTTAAATCAGCGTCTTGACATGCCATCTCAAATAATCAAATTTAACAAAATTTAACAAAATAAATGTTTTATTTGGGGATAAATTTGAAAGACATAAGCTCTTTGTGAGCCTAGAAAAAATCCTCGATTCATTTCTTCAACTCATGCAAAACTGGATCAAAAACAAAAGAATTGCGTTTATATTTTTGCTCAGTGTATAAAGGGAGTTTTAAACTCTCTTTCATGGAAAATGGTAAATGTCCAGTTGAGCAAACTACTTGCTGTTGTACTGGAAAGAAGCAGCTCTCCAATTCTCCGTGACATATTTTGTAATGTGAAACCCATTCATCTGATGGTCACTAAGGGGGAGGGTCCCACTGTCGGATGCGTTTTCGGATTCGGCGTGAAGCCGGCTATAGTGTGAAAGAACTGTCTACTGTACTACTGAAGATCTTTTTTCAAAATCATTCTTACATATATTACTCAATTAGTCCTCTGTGTGTGGCACCTAAGGCTTCATCAATATCCTGGTTTTTACACGTTGGTTCCTCCACGAGTGACAGAAAATTAAACAAAACACAACAACAGGCTCTGCAGTCGAACACTGTAAGCCCCCGAAGCGTTTATGATCTGACAATTCTGCTTTAAGTGTACAGATGACTTGGGAAGGTAATTAAATGTGGTGATAGATAGGAATCACAGCCGGCTAAGCGATTGGTTCTGGGTTGGTGAGGTAGACTTGTAATTGCTCCAGCACATCCAGCATTTAAAATTTTCACATGAACATTTCACACTGAATCAAATTCACCAGCGCACAAATACAAATTTAATTCAGCGATAGGGGGGTAATGCAACATGCAAGACGCAGTGGTCACATTCGTGCGGGTGTATTTGCAGAGACATCGGAGTGTGTCATCTGCATAGAAAAAGGTCTAAAAACAAAACTCCTTTTAGCCAAAGCGCTGGTAAACCTCCCAGAGGGAAGCTTAAAATGGGCCCCAAGAGAAAGATGTACCACAAGTCATACAAGATAAATTAGGAATAGTACAAAAGAAGCTGTGTGTTTGCTCGTTTGGTTTGAAGAACAAAGAGCTGTAATCTATGTAAACGTCTGGTGGGAATAGATTGCTGTTCAAATTTACACACACACACACACACACCAAGAACAAAATGCTACATGCATGCAGAGACAGAAGGCATACAATTTGCTTCCTCTCTACTCCATTGTCGTCATTGAACCATCTGAAAGAGAATGCTCTCTGTTCTCCCCATTTGAATCCCCATTTGATCCTTGATTGACACGGGATATGACATCTGTTCCAAATTCCAGCATTGATTAAACAAAAAGGAAGGGAAAAAGGCAGTGCATTATGCCATGTTGGGATCACATTGACTGTATGGCAAAAACAAAAGAAGGCATTGATCAAAAGCTCGGAGAAATGGAGCCTGATTGTAACAATAAGCATCCAGTTAATTCAAATCCACACTGTGGTGTATAAACCAGCTGTATGTCGCAGTTGCCGTTGGATAAAGTGAACAGGTGGCAGTGGGATTTTTTGTTTTACATGGAAAGCTATACCCCCCCACCACACACACACACACACATAAACCACACACACCCTAGTACTGCCACTATTTTTCCAAAATCCCATAAGCAATTATTTTCACATAAAGTCGCAGAGATATCCTGCTAATTATGAATCTGCTAATGAAAATAAAACCTCCTGCAGCTGTTCCTCTCTATTTGGGAGTTTATGAATGTAAGAGCAACGCAACAAGATGGCAATGATGCCGGGTGCTATGCCCCCAGCCGTCCACCGCGACTGAGTCTCACCTATGGTACCCTGGGGAATAAAGAGGGATCAGATCGACAAAGTAGGAAATATGCTTCAAACAAATAAAGAACTTGATGTAAATGAACACTGTTGTGCCAGTATACTCAAACAGAAGCCGATGCGCAATTGTACAGGAATTTAGCTGGACAAAAAAGTTGAACTCTGACCTTCCCTTACTGGCTGATCACAGCCCTGGCAGAACCAATGATGTGACATTTGGGCCAATCACAAACAGGGGGTGGGGGATCGTAAAACTTGTCTAAGTTGTCTAACAAACTTGTCTAACTACCAATTCACTCTCACTGGAGGCCTGCCTATATAGTCTTATTACTCAAAAACACAAAACTGACAACAAACATTTATATTGTATTACTTTTTTTTAATCAATATCAAAATTAAATATATACACAAATTAAACAATCAAGTATATCATCGTGATAATATATATATATTGACAGAAATCGTAAAATCATGGTTTCCCTCATCAGCAGAGTAAAGTTAAAGTAGAGTAGAGGTACAGTAGAGGTGAAGTAGAGGTAGAATAGCGGTAGAGGTAGGTACAGGTAAGACCGTTCAGCATTAACTACGCCAGGATTCCCTCTGCAGTGTCTATGGCAGTGCTGAGCCATTGATAGTTATTCGTGCTGACTGCAGGCTAATTGCACATCTTATTACTATTATTGGACATCTTATTGTTTTACCCAAATTTCGCTGCTCTACTCATCCCAGTTTGCAAGCCATACACGTGAAAAATATTTACATCCGCCAGGCTCCATCCCGGCGGATGTGCTGTAATTCACGTTCTGTAATGTCCAACCCAATGTTCTGTGATATTTCTTGCCATGAGTTTGTGGCGCTTTTTGACATGCGACCATAAATCAGCCTGTAGAGTACAAGGAGGTAGAGTAGAGGTAGAGAGTAGACACCCTGTCATTTTCCAGGACAGGGATTTTGATGATCGTGGTTTCCCTCATCAATTCCCTCGGTAATCAACGTAAAGATAATCAAAATGTTAACAAATTACATTATCTATCAGAGATGTAACATTTTCTCTTGACACCTTGCACATTGCTCACCTCATATTTTAAATCCGATTATAATTTGCGTTTCACTGAAACTACCATGTATATTTGCAACGCGGTATCACGCAATTTCATCCTCTTAATAATTAATCTATTGAATTGTGTCCCGAAGACAATGGTCCGACTATTTTCGTAACACACAGAACAACATTTAAACCAATGATTGTCCAACTATTTTCGTAATACACAGAACAACATAAATAATAAACAGGAGCCGCAGATACGTACAATGCACGTCCTCTAGTTATTTATACGTCAAAACAACAAATGCCACATGTGCGAAGGGAAAATGCGATGTATATAAGCATTTATATATGACATACTGTATGTATAGCCTCATATTTGTATTATAAATATGATAATATTGTCTGGTTATAGATTGGTTCCACATTTCAGGAAGTGACTTTCCCATTCATTCACACATTTCAGAAAATACTTACAGTATATAGAGTCTTAAGCCTGGAACCAAGCCAGGTGAATGATGAATCATGACCATAAAACATTTCATTCAGAGCAAAATAAAATTGGAAAATGGAAAAAAGACAAGGATACAAGATTGTGTACATTAAAAGGAACTACTCATCGCATAAACCATTGTGAATGAGCTTGCCCCGCACAAATGAGCTTTCCCCCGGGCACATGCGCACGTTGCTGAAAAAAAAAATATATATATATCTATATACTGTGTATATATATATATATATATATATACCCTGCTCAAAAAATTAAGGGAACACTTAAATCACACATCAGATCTTGATGAGCGAATAATTCAAGTTAAAATCTTTACTGATGTACTGTACATTGCATAATTTGTTGAGAACAAAATGAGGTAACAACGGTCAATGTAAACCAAAATCATCAACCCATTGAGGGCTGGATTCAAAATCACACCGAAAATTATAGTAAATAATTGAAATCACAGGCTGATCCAACTTGCGTGAATTTTATCACGGCAACTCATAATGTGACTCAGTAGTGTGTATGGTCCCCGCGTGTCTGTATGCACTCCCAACAACATCTGGGCATGCTCCTGATGAGTTGGCGGATGGTGTCCTGGGGGATCTCCTCCCAGACCTGGATCAGGGCATCAGTGAGCTCCTGGACAGTCTGTGGCGGTACTTGGAGGCGTCGGATGCACAGATACATAACGTCCCATAGACGCTCAATTGGATTTAGGTCAGGCAAACGAGAGGGCCAGTCAATGGCATCAATGCCTTTGTCATCCAGGAACTGCCTACACACATAAAGCCGGGCATTGTCCTGCATCAGGAGGAACCCAGGGCCTACTTCACCAGCATAAGGTCTGAGGATTTCATCCCGGTACCTAACAGCAGTCAGTCTCCCCACACCATCACTGACCCACCGCCAAACTGGTCATGCTGGATGATGTTACAGGCAGCATAACGTTCACCACAGCATTTCCAGACTCTTTCATGCCTGTCACATGTGCTCAGTGTGAACCTGCTCTCATCTATGAAGAGAACGGGGCGCCAATGCCAATCAAGCTGCACGGTGCTGGGCTGTGAGCACAGGTCCCATTTTGTAGGGCTCTGGCAGTGCTCCTCCTGTCGGGCATGAAATTACATCTACTCGTCGAGATGAATCCAATGGTGCCAGGCATATCCCTTTCCGACAAAGGAGCAGGGCTTACCTCTGACCTAACCCTAAGCCTACCCCAACCAAAGCAAAGTGGGTGGAGCTCTAAAACCAGACAATATCATCATATTTATATTACAAAAATGAGGCAATACGTACAGTATATCAAATAAACGCTGATTTATATACAGTTAAATTGTATCTACAGTATGAAT
>OMKR01105343.1:0-10401 GCA_900302355.1 Cyttopsis rosea | reverse complement strand
GTGCATTGCACTTTCTAAGTGTCCCCCCATGAATCTCCATGCCCTTCCACGTCAGACTAAACCTAATGGTCTCAACTAGCGAGGTTCACACACACACACACACACACACACACACACACACACACACACACACACACACACACACACACACAAATGCACAAATGTAAGGAAAGTTACAATGTACAATATTGAAAATGAAAAAATATTGTATGACATCTAATCATATTGAGGATATACAGTATATACATAGAACTGTAAGAACTATTTAGTTTGATCATATATAGGGTTAGGGGTAGGGTGACTAATTGTCTTTTGTGCAGCACTTCACTGTTCACTTTAGGGTGCAGGCATACCAAGGATGCATATCAAGGAGGCTAACATTTGTATATTGCCTTTCGGGTTGGCAGTATAAATGCTAAGAATGTTATATATGGATATATGGATGGATATGGTTTTGGCTGCATAATTTCTACCAGTAGAGAATAGATTTTGCAAATAAGCATGAGCAGTGGCGGTCCTGGTTCCTTTGGTGCCCGAGGCAAGAACTTGAAGAGCCTTTTTCCTGGAAAATGAATTCCACCATGCGTTGAGGATAACACCGTGTTCTGCCTGGGAGGGAAGTGGTACCTGATTGTCTGAAAGCCAGAGAGCTGCCAGGTCCTTCAGCTTAGTGAAGGTAAACGGGAGATTCTTTAACCTGAGAGAGAGAGAGAGAGAGAGAGAGAGAGAGAGAGAGAGAGAGAATATTAAAAGAAAAGCTCCGTCCACTTGTGCACAGAACAGCCTGCTGAACATGTATCCATGGAAACACACTCGGCCGGTTTCCATGGAAACAGACGAGGCTGAGCTCGAGGAAAGCCAAAGAGCTCGCGAGGCCGTTGTTCCATCCCAAAATGTACTGTATATGGTAAAAAAAAAAACTAGACACGCAAAGTCAGCGCGATGAGGGCCAACTTCCTGCGTCTTGCTGTGTGTAGCTGACAGTGGACGAGGAATAGCTTAACATTACGACACGTGGCCTACAACCAACCAATGACTTGACGCTTTGATTTACCACAGGCTATCTATCTATCTATCTATCTATCTATCTATCTATCTATCTATCTATCTATCTATCTATCTATCTATCTATCTATCTATCTACTGTATCTGTCTACTGTATCTGTCTACTGTATCTATCTATCTGTCTGTCTGTCTGTCTGTCTATCTGTCTGTCTGTCTATCTATCTATCCATCCATCCATCTGTGAGGGCACATATACACAGGAATTACACATTGGTCAATGTACTGTATATTAATGTGTGTGTGTGCGTGTTTGTTCGTGCGTATACCTGTTGTCGCTGAGGTTCAGCACGCGTAGTTTGGTCATCTGTCCGATCTCATCGGGCAGGAACTCCAGTTTGTTGGATCGCAGAGACATCACGGTCACGTTTCTGCAGTTACCGATCTAAGGTTTTGGAATCACGAATACACAGAGACAGACAAAAAGGGGCAGGGTAAAACAGACGTAGGCAGAGAGAAATGCGCGAAAAAGCGCAATTTGGCAACAAGGAATATCCCCTGAATGGGGTTTGGGGGGATAAGGATTTTGTGATGACAGATGGTTCGTTTATAGACCAGTGAGTTAAATACCCTTGACAACAGTTTTGGCGTGTGTGAACTTCACGCCGTCGTCTGGAGAGGCCACAGGTATCGGTTTGATGTGGGCTAGCAGGTGAATATATAGCAGCTCTGTGTTCATCAGAACCAGTTTCACTCTGAAAGTGATGACTATGTAGTGATGAAACGTTCAACTCTTCTTTGAGATTCTGTAAAAAAGGTCAATTGAGTTGATTTCTCGACTTTTCTTTCATTTGGTTTAGTGATGAACAAGAGTCTGAGGAGTCAAGTCTGAGTTGTGAATGGAATTCTCACAAAAATGCATTTAATTCTCTTTAAATGATTTAATTTAGAATGAAAATAGTACATCAGTCACACTCAATATGAATTGTGTTAAATCCCTTGGCCTTTTTTTGTCTTGGACTTTAATTTCAGCAATTATTTTCAGTTTGTGAATTGAAGATTCACTCTTTTGCCGGAGTGACTCTTGACTCCTGAGCCATTTAAAAGATATGTTTTGTTCGCAAGTCTTGCATGACTATTAGTAGGCCATAAGAATATGGACAGTGGTATGGGTTTGTGATATGGTGTGCCGTGGTATTATTCCACTGTAAAAAGTGTGCCGTGGCAGAAAAAAAGATTTGGAAAGACTGCTCTATATGGGTGTTGATCTGATATTATGGCCCCCGGGTGCATACTATGGGCTTGTGTCCACTCTTTTTTCACATGTTACTTGTGACTAAGTTCTTTTTTAGCTGTTCACTAAGTTACCTCATAGATATATTCTATATACAGTATAGTCTATATAAATGAACTGGATAAATGAAAGACAGACACACACACCTCGCGGGGCAGCTCCGTGAGGAAGTTCTCATCAGCTGCAAAGGTCCGTAGGCTGTGCAAGTAGCCGATGGTGGGGGGCAAACATTCCAGTTCATTGCAGCTGCAATCCAACTCTTCCAACAGGGACAGACTGGAACAGGGGGACATAAATCGTGAAGAGGGCAGAAATAGAAAGATATACAGGAATGACGGCTTAAAGAAAAGTTTGGTAGAACATCTGACTGTATATGTTCCTACCTCGAGATAAGTCCAAGCACAAGAGGCAGTATGTGAACTCATATTGAGGTGAGGAAATATAGTCAGATGTACTGCAAAACTTCCATCTCGCTTTAGGACTCATTTTAAGATCCCTGGAGATCTTTTAACAAACTCTTCACAATAGTTCATGGAATTGAAGGGGCAAGACAATTACGGTGTGTGATGCATGTTTGAGAAAATACGCCTAATGCGGCCTATTAAGAAACTGCAACAAAAGTGGAAATAAATTACGCAAGACAAAGGAATCAGCGATTTCTAAACCCTTCACTGTTTGTAAGCCCCTTGGAAAGAAAATCCACTGTAAATGCATGAAAATGGAAAGTGGATGAAGGTCAACTGCTCCGGCACGGTGGGTGACCTTTGCAGGACTGTCAACAAAAGAAAAATTAAATTAAAACTTTGTAAACAGGAAACGGTCATTGTGTTATAGCCTCCCAGTCCCTGAATGGTTTATATATGAGTAGGAAGAAACATACTTTAATCAAGCAGCATTATTACCCAAGGGGGTGAAAGAAATCTTACTTGAGATGAGATTTTTTATCGTCTTATGATATATATTATCTTAAAGTCTAATAAAACTGTCCACAATAAACTACATAACCCTCCAGTGAAATGGGTCAGTCAATCTGACAGTCAGTCCATGTCCATCTACCTGTCTGTCCCTTCACTTGTCTGCCTGTCTGTCCCACAGCCTGTCTGTCTGTCTTTCTTTCAGCCTGTCTCCCTACCTATCAATTACTGTGCGATTCGAATCCTAACGTAAGAGACTCCCTCTTTTGGACTTTGGACTTCCGGTTTTATCGCGGCTCAGAGCATGACTGGCCATCTTCCTGGTCTCTGAGAGGCTTCCAGGACAAAGTGACCTTTAACGTTGGACTTTTGGAGGAGGACATCATGGATGGGGCTTGGAGATAACTCGCTCTCTTTTTTTTTGACTGTTGCGATAATACCAGTATCTGTAGTACGGTCTGGAGTCCAAGTTCCCCAGAGCCAGTGTTTAGCACTCACAAAGCATTACTCAAATTTTCAACGTGAAATACTGTACAATTTCATCGCACCTCACTCCATTTTTCATCTTTCCCGCCTTGATTGTTCCTCCGTACACTCAGAATTTAAATGTTCCCATGCATGCCACCCTACACAGGGCGCCTTGACCTCCACCACCTTGGACGAACTGTTGTTAGCTCAGCAGCCCGCTAACAGGAGGATAATGCTAATGAGACAACAGTTCCACATTAATGTACTGTCATTGTTAACATAACATTAGCATGCCATTATTAATCCCAAGTATTTGGACCATCTGGGGTCCCATACGGTGAGGGAGGGGACGGGGAGCGAGGGCGAGGAATGGTATTTCTAAGAGATGGCGGCAATAGGCTGAATGCTCATGTTATGGTGGCCGCCTGGACTAGCAAAATGGCATAATTTACTTGCGGCATTGAATTCAGACACATCCTAGATAATTGTGTTTTGGAACGCACTTTTTTCCTACGTATTTGACTCAATTGCCAAGGACAAAATAAATGTAAGCTCTATTATTTGAGATTCGATTAAAACAACTACTGTGTTTACTGTATCTGAACCTCACTTAAAGCTGCAGTGTGTAGAATTAGTGGCATTTTGCTGAACGGACTTGGCAGAAATGGAATGGAATATGGAATAAAATATTCATAAGTATGTTTTAACTAGTGTATAATCCCATTAAAATAAGAATTGCTGTGTTTTTGTTACCTTAGAATGAGCCGTTTATATCTCCATGGGGGCTGGAGCCCCTTCCACGGACGCTGCCATGTTGCACTGCCATGTTTCTACAGTAGCCCAGAATGGACAAACCAAACACTGGCTCTAGAGAGGGACTTTCACAGTTTTTGCGAGTTTCGTGGCCACCGTAGATTCTCCTACGAGGAGGGGAATTCAGTTGGTTGCAATCTGCAACCTCACTGCTAGTGGCCGCTAAATACTACACACTGCACCTTTAACTGAACCTAGTGGTCAACCAAGCATTTCAAAGTCGCAAACCAAACATGTTTATGTATCGGATCTATTCTACTACTTCTTAAGTATAACCACAGGAACCTGTTCAGAGAGATCACCACGCTGATCAGCCTTCAGACACAAATAACAGATTGAATTGAAATGATTCTTTTGAGGGTGTTTGGAACGATTTATGGGCGCTCGTCTGGTAGGCGGAGTGGGGAAACTTACTTTTATAACAAATGTAATCCATCCAGAAGACACACTGTCTTTAGTCTCAAAGTCTAACACTCTACAGGGGTCTTCAACCTCTTTCAGCCTAATAAAAATGTCTATAAAATGTTGTGTTGTATTTTAAACCTGGCCTATAATAACATATATATAATGCCTTATAAACCTGTTGATCTACTCAGTTATGATGATTACGTTTCCTGTGTGTTTTTATATTATATTTAGATTTATTTCCATGGACAAAATACAGTGAAATCCACCGTTTTCTTGTTTTCACAAATAGAATAAAGGTTTCTCAAATAGGGTTTGAAATGCTGTTTAGGCTTTTTTATTATAATCTAGTCCAGGTTTGACTACTATAAGTACAGTCGTTTTTTTAAATCTAGACCTGATCTTAAATGGTGTATAGAAAAAACAGTGAAATCCACCTTTTCTCTGTTTTTACAAATAAAATAAAGTTTTCACGAATCTGAAATAGGGTTTTACATGCGCTTTAATATCAATACTATAATGCAAACCATTTTGTGTCTGTACTGAAAATTCTGAGGTTTTTGAATGTTACTTAAAAATCCGAGGTTTGTGACTTCAGAAGCTGCGAATCGGCTTGCCTTCAGCTGATTACTGAAATTTAGAAAAATGCAGCTGTTCTTTAATGGTTAGAGTTTACTTTTGTCTAAAATACATTAAAAAAATGTCCACAATAATATTTTTGACATTAAAAACAATTGGCGGACCCCCTGCAGTACCTCTGCGGACCCCCTAGGGATCACCGACACCCAGTTAGCTGTCTATTGTAATCTCTTTTTTCTGCACAGAAAGCTTTACCTTCTGTGCTCCACTGACAAGAGACAGTAAATAGTGCTCAATAGTTTATTAGGTACTGTATTCCTGTTGTTTGTAGTTACTGTTGTTTGTATTCCTTTTCAAATACCTCATCAACTGACTTTCAGCAGGTCTCTGAGGATTACATTTGAATTAGTTTCCACTTTGGAGCCAAGCCATGTCTTCCTTCTTGCCAGGGGGCTTCACCTCGCCTGGGATCAGTTTCAGTTTCAGTTTGAATTTCCCCAATTATTATCATATTAAGCGGATTACATTTTTGGTTTGTTTTTTAAGCAAGAGCATTCCGTCCCATCCAAACACACAACGGAGTAATTGGGAATTGGCATGCAGACAAATGAAATCGCAACAATTACTTCTATTCTTTCTCGACCAATAGAAACCCCACCCCCGCCCGTTATCGAGTGAGGCTGTTCGGCGCTTCGTCAGCGTCTCTGAACGAGGTTCCCCGGATTTGGGCGGGGTGGGCTAACGGTACTCACCCGTGCTTGGCCTTCGCACTAATGCCATGGCAATGCAGCGAACACAACACACACAAAAAAGAACCCACCAATCACCATTGAGAAAAAAAAACAAAAAACAAAACAACACATCAACCAATGATTGTAAAGGAGCACTAGCCAAACGATGAACGATGAAAATAACTGAAAAAAAGTAAAAATTAAAATATTAATGACCAAATAGGGGTATTTAATTAAAGGGGACCTATTTTGCTCATTTCCAGCTCTATATTTTTATTCTGGGACACCACTAGAGCGTTGCATGATTCACAATTTAAAAAAAACATTATTTATCTTATACTGGCCTTGACTTTAAGCAGCCCCTCAGTTCAGCCTCTGTCTGAAACAAGCTGTATTAGTGCCTCTCTTTAAGGCCACCCTCCCTAAAACCCCACTTTCTTCTGATTGGCCAACTCTGCCTGCTCAGCAGCCGGCTCTATGGCAGCATGCGGGCACCCAGACTCCATACAGTATACCCTATGTCCCCACACTCAAAACATTTCATGGTCCTGCATGTGGGGAAAAAAGTCAATACCTTGATGGTCACAACAAATGGGAAATGTTGAATGACAAAATCGAAGACAACAAATCCCATTTTCTCCTGTTCTATTTTTAACTTCAGAACAAAATCGAAACAATGAAAAACAGCCCGTTATTGGTTTTCTGATTCTAAATCGGATATGAAATGATTGAATGATATATGGATACTGAGCAGAGCAGTCGAACAACTTCAGAGACAGACTGAGCGGGTGGATGGGTGTGTCCCTGTACTTCGTGGGCATGTTGTGCCTGGAGCAGGTGACCATATAAAGAAATCTGTCACAAGTTGACGTCAGGTTTTGCCGAAAGTAGAAAAAAACGTTGGAAACCTAGCGTTCAGAACAGTCTGAAGCATGAGCTTTTTGCTCACAGGAATTACTTTATCATTAGTTTACCTCATTATTTGACATTTTGGCCACATCTAATATGAACATTGTAACATTATATATATGACAGAAGATAAGGAAAAGCATAATAGGTCCCCTTTAATGATATGGTAGGGGTTGGGGAGTCAAGTAGAACTCTTGGTTGATTTCAACCCACTCATGTGTGTGTATGTGTGTACGTGCTGTGTGTCTCACCTCCCGATGGTGTTTGGCAGTGAGGTCAGCTGGTTGTCATCTACCTTAAGTGTTGTCAGTTTCTTCAACATTCCTATCCACGCAAACACACATCAACACATGCACACACACAAACACACACACACACACACTTATTAGGAAGTAGACACAAACCTAATACACACTTTCTGTTTGCTGTTTGAACTTTTACCCTGAATTGGATGGCCCCTTATAACTTCTGCAACCAAAGCTGAGAAAATTATATTTCCACTTTTGCTAGAAATATTTTGTTGGACGCCACGATGAATCTAAGTGTATTTCTATGTGCCGAGTGTGCGACGTGATTTGTCTGTGACTGTGTGTCTCTACCTATGGTGTCTGGGAGATGCTGCAGCATGTTGGAGGAGAGCAAGAGGTCCTCTAGAGCTTCACAGCCCGAAACGTCCGTGTCCAAGGTCTCGATGCGGTTCTTGGCCAAGTCCAAGTAACGCAGCTGACGGAGCTTCCCTATTGACTGGAAAAAATGGGAATGGGAAAAGGGAATGGGAAGGGGGGGCAGAAGGTTGGAGGACTTCGAGGACAGAACATCTGGACAGTATATTGTCTTTGATTGTGTGTGTCTTCTTACCCCCGGTATAGACTGTAGAGAGTTGTTATCCAGCCACAACTCCTTCAGGTTGTGGATCTGCTCCAGTACCTCCGGCTATCAGACGCACGCAGACAAATACACACAAATAGACGGACGGACAGACAGACAGACATAAAATCAGCTCGACATGAACGACACAGCCAACCGCAAATACATGTTCGCAAAAAAAAACCATTACACTCATTTAATAATTGTATTTTATCAAGAAGAAATGTGGACAATCTGATACTGTAAAACACAATTTTGCAGTGTAAATTAATGAGCTATGGTCGGATCTAAGGCCTCGTCCATATGTACAGTATACAGATTCTTCTGAAAACGCATAAAAAAATAAGAGAATCTCGGTCTACACAAGAATGCAAAAACAATTTAAAACACTGACATAACTACAGGCAAGTAGGGGGCAATAATATCTCATAAAACTGCTACAGAAGAACATTACGAGCATGCGTATTGAGCTTTATGACACGACTCCTAAAGTTGGAGAGACTTTTAATTGAGACGGGGTTGGTCGTCCACCATCGCTCGTAGGTTCCTGACGCATGCGAAAATTGACGTCATTGACGTCAGTGTGATGTCAAGCTCTGTTTTACTTCCTCCACACGAATACACGGAAAACAGAGTTTTGAAAAATCTCCATCCAGTGGAAGGCGTTTTTCAATTTTCTGGGTGTCGCAGAGAATATACTACATTTTCAAATATCTTCAAATATCCCTATACGTGTGGACGGATAGACTTCAGGTCTGAAATACAGTATATTGCGGGAGATTTCGGGAGAATCTGGAATTTTGGCCTGAGCTTGGGTCCGATATCAGACCTTGTGTTATCGTTGAACAAGATCTTCAGCAAAAGGCATCATTATATATATTACCGTATTTACCCGAATATAAGATGACCCTGATTATAAGACGAGCCACCCTTTTTCAAGACTCATCTTTGGAAAAATACTTTTTGAAGACCAAATCTTGTTATTATAAAGAAAATAATTTTATTTGAAAATAATGATAATAAAAAACGCATTGAATAAAACAAGGTACTATAAATAAATAAATAAAAATAAATAAAACCATGTTTTCAATATCTTTTAACATTGCCATGACAAGCATGTAAAGGGTTAAGTTTGTCTGACTTCAGACCCCTTCGCATGGAGAGAGAGAACCAATCACAAGACTCTGCTGTCCCTGTCTGTGTCTCCGTCCAGTTCCGCATCCAACGCTCTTTTAATGTACCTTTTAATGGATCAAATGCATGTTTCTGATTCAAGTAGATCACGAAAAGACATTACTTGAGTGCAGTGCAGTGTTTCAGCAGAAATGTATTATTTTTTTAATAAAAATGTTGCACGCATACGTCCACATACATCCTCTTTGTGCGCGCAAATGAATGAGCTGTATCCTGTATCCGTATGTCTGTATCCGTGGCACTTCCCTTTGTACGCTCTGCTGCTCTGTGTGCTGATCTCCGGCGTCCGAAAGTTGGTCAAATTGTAACATTTTAAAATTGTAATAGATATTCGAATGTATTTGCACAGATTTTTTCTGAAGGAATATTCAAACATAATTTTTGGGCAATGTTGACAGCCCTTAAAAGTCTAGACCAGGGGTGCTCACACTTTTTCAGCATGCGAGCTACTTGACCAAGTCAAAATGATCTACCTACTACAAAAATGCAAAACATATATTTATTTATAAATATATTGAGAATTCTTTATATGTACAATGTATGTTGATGTACCTTGCATAACCGCATATCAAATCAAATCAAATCAAGTCAAGTTTATTTGTATAGCCCTTAATCACAATACAGTCTCAAAGGGCTTCACATTCCATTAAAAAAATCAACGACATGTTGCATCTTTCGTCTGAAAGCATTAACTGAGCTGATCATATTGATCACTGTTTTGTCTTTTCCTTGCAGCTCTAGATTAAGGTCATTCAACATGTTTGTCAGATCGGTTAAAAATGCCAAGTCTAACAGCCACTGACCGTCATTTAGTTGCTTGTATTCTGCATGTCCAGCTACATGAAAAAACTCCTTAATCTCCGGACAGAGCTCTCGAAATCTTTGCAGGAATTTCCCCCTACTAAGCCATCTCACATCAGTGTGTAGCAACAACTCAGAGTGGTCGCAGTCAGCCTTCTCCAGATGTGCACGGAATAGCCGTCTTTGAAGAGATCTGGCGCGAATAGAACAGGCAATCTTCGTTGCCACATCCATGATCTCTTTCATGTTGAGCATTTTAGCGCATAACGCTTGTTGATGGATTATGCAGTGGTCATTCAGGAAGTCCGGGAAAGCATCGTCCTGCCTGCACTTGGCAATAAATCCATTCAAGCGGCCAACCATTGCGGGTGCTCCATCCGTGGTGATGGACACCAATTTGTACACTGGGAGCTGGGTTTTCTCG
>OMKR01105340.1:0-10272 GCA_900302355.1 Cyttopsis rosea | reverse complement strand
ATGAACAGTTACAGGGACACAAGTTAGTTTTGCAACAGGTTTATCACAAGAAGTGTTGCAAAGGTCAAGAACCGCAGATTTGAAATTTTGTGAAGTTGTATTGGCCTATTTGAGAGGTTGTAATCACAGATTTGTGCTTGTAATAAAAATGTGAGAGGTTGTGATGCCTAGATTTGTAGTTGTATTTTTCAAGTAAAGAACTGATTGTCACTTCAAATATTCACACACAGGTGTGTGAATATTTTATGTCAGTGGAAATTTCAATATACAAGTTCACATTCAATATACAAGTTCTGATTTCTGTTCTACGGGTTCTCCTATTCTACAAGCTCTCGAGTTTTCTAACACATTTACCTTCATACATGCAATCCATAAAGAACATAGTACAAGGAATGCCAAACCAGGAAACACAGAAAGACATCAATTATATGTATGACCTACATGTGAGAATTTATTTTAAAGCATTGGGATGCTGGTTTACTGTAATCAAGCCACGTTGTTTAAAAATTACTCTATTGTGTAATTATATTCAACTTAAATTTCTGAATGTATTGTATATTTTTTTAAACTTCGGACCACTTGACCTGTGTTGTCTTGCTCTGCTAAAGCTACATTTGAAGCTACAGTATATGGGAGATTTGTAGAACATTTGACTGTGTATGCTCGTTACCTCAATATCCACTACATGACCAAAAATATGTGGACCCACTACACCCATATGTGCTTGTTGAACATTTAATTTCAAAAACCATGAGCATTAATGTGGAGTTGGTCCCCCCTTTGCTGCTATAACAGCCTCCACTGTTCTGGGAAGACTTTCCACTAAATTTTGGAACATGACTGTGGGGATTTGCTTCCATTCAGACATAAGAGCAGCCGTGAGGTCAGGTGATGTTGGGCGATGGGGCCTGGCTCGCAGTCTGCATTCCAATTCATCCCAAAGATGTTCAATATGGTTCACGTCTGGGCTCTGTGCATGCCAGTCACGTTTTTCCACACCAGTAAACCATTTCTTTATGGACCTCGCTTTGTTTCAGCCTGACAATGCCCCTGTGCACAGAGAAGGGCCCTCCCTAAACTGTTACCACAAAGTTGGAAGCGCACAATTCTCTAGAATGTCATTGTATGCTGTAGCATTAAAATTTTCCTTCACTGGAATTAAGGTGCCTAGCCCAAACCATGAAAAACAACCCCAGACCATTAACTTTACAGTTTGCACAATGCATTCAGGCAGGTAGCATTCTCCTGGCATCTGCCAAACCCAGATTCGTCAGACTGCCAGATGGTGAAGTGTGATTCATCACTCCAGAGAACACATTTCCACTGCTCCAGAGTCGAATGGTGGTGTGCTTTACACCACTCCAGCCGAAGCTTGGCATTGTGCAATAGGGCTATACCCAACTCAGAATTTTGTCAGTCGAATTGGATTTGGCTGTTCAATATGAAGATCAATATTCCCGATTCCGAATGTAGCATCACTTCCGAAACAAATTATAGCATCGCTTCCTGCTTTGCAGTGCTTCTGAACCACAGAGCCGTGTCCGCGTCTTCTAACGGTGTGGTGTTTGGGTGTCCACATACTTTTGGTCATGTAGTGTATATTGAGGTAATGAGCATAACACAACACAGGTTCAAGTGGTTCAAACTTGTATATTCAAATTTTCACTCACATAAAATATCAGAGAACGAGTACACTAGTTAATCGATCGCGGATGGCGTCGTTCGCTCGAACGGATAAAAAAATAAAAATGCTAAAATAGGTCGCCACCCACCCACCCTCCAAGCCAGCTAGCCCTGCTAGAATATAAAAATAAGTCTATGATCCCCCTTATTTATAATTCCTCATTGAAATGTTATCCCTGTGCATTTTTGTAAGCTTCTACAGTATCTGTTTATCCTGTTATTGTAATGCACACTGACAAAAAACAAAACAAAAAACGACTGCTCGACTTGAAGAATCTCAGTCGACCGACAGATGATTAGACTCGTCGACTTTCAGGGGGCAGCCCTATTGTGCAATGCACATGGTGATCTTAGGCTTGTGTGCAGCTTCTCAGCCAGAAGCTCACGACGAACATTGCTTGTGCTGACCAGAGGCACTTTGGTCAGCACAACACGCGCCAGCAATCGCGGTCCCGTTCCATGAGCTTGTGTGGCCTACCGCTTCGTGGTTGAGCTGTTGTTGCTCCTAGATGTTTCCACTTCACAATAACAGAACTTACAGTTGACTAGGCAGGTCTAGCAGAGCACAAAAGTGATGAATTAATTTGTTTGAAAGGTGGCATCCTATGACAGCGCCACGTTGAAAGTTACTGAGCTCTTTAGTACGACCCATTCTACTGCAAATGCTTGATTTTATGCACTTGTTAGTAATGGCCGTGGCTGAAATAGCCATGCCCATTTATTAGAAGGGGTGTCCACATACTTGGCTATGTAGTCCATATCCTGCCACTCACTTTTCCCGGAAGCTTCTGTTGTCACTGTGTGGAGAACCAAGATCCCCCCCCATTGACCTCTGTTGCTTTCACAAAATAGTCTTGAGATTCTCCTAACTAAAATATTATGTTGGTTGAAATGGATTCAAATCGAGGTAAAGTATACAGTAAAGTGGTGAAGAAGTTGGCAGTCACAAAGCTGGTGGGAATCATGCTCATTCAGGAACCGAAGTCAAACTCTCTCCTATGCACTCTCCGCCTCTTTCCTGATTTACTCCTCTTTCTTTCAACCATTCCCCTCTTTCATGATCTCTACCTCCTGTCTGTTCCATTCTCTCTCTATTTCACGCCCTCTATCACTCTCTTTCTTTCTTTCTACAGGTGCAGTCAAGGTGTGGCAGCAATGAGAACATTCTTAGAGCCAGTAAGTTCTCTTGTATGTCTTTGGGCATATTTATATCTGTGTGTGCCCATGTATAAGCAGAGACAACCACTACATCTTTTGTAAGATGTTGATTATCAATTCATCTTCTGTCCCACACAGTTATTTCATGTTTTCTATGACATCAATTCCACAATCACCACCATACAAATTAGGATTTCAGTACGAAAAGTTGAATTTCAAGTCCTCGTACAATAAAATATTTTTTGTGGGACTTGGTGTGCATCCTTTCAGTATGTAAATTTGGCACACAGGCTTTTTGCATACACGCCTTGCACCACTGACTACTGACTTTGGAAACTGATTCTTTACACACATTAGTGTGCTACTACGTTATGTATTATTGCTTTTTAAAATCTTTTTATTTAAGCAGCTCATAGGGTATGTCGTCTCCATGTCCCTTCAGTTACTACCTTGCCATGCCTATCAACAATTTAGAAATTCACTTTTATTGTCAAAGTAGAGGAAGGTCTCCTATTGTTGGGTTACATCATCATCATCCTCTCTAAAAACTCTCAAAATTATAAGTGTGTGTTTGTGTGTGCTAGGCCACAGCGCAGTGGACATCAGTAAAGTGGCGCGTCGCCATCGCATGTCTCCTTTCCCACTGACGTCGATGGACAAAGCCTTCATCACTGTTCTGGAGATGACGCCAATTCTGGGGACTGAGGTCATTAACTACAGAGGTGAGCACTGACGTGTGTGTGTGTGGGTGTGGGTGTGTGTGTGTGTTTGTGTGTGTGTGTGTGTGTGTTCACATACACACTGAACCTCTGACCATCCCTGTTTATCGTATATTAGATCAGAGGCCAACAGATGGGCCTTGGGATAGCTTCTTGCCCAGCTACAAGTTTGAGGGCCAGAATATGAAGAGCTTTCATTACAGACTACAACACAGGACAAATTGTAAAACATCTGATTGCAAAATGTAGCTAGCAATGTTTGTCTTACAACCAATGCCCAATTATTTATCTGTGCAGTAACTGGTTGGGAAAATTCTAGAGAGCCAAGAGCCATTGTAGAACAAGGTAAGCCTCTACATCAAATGGTAAGACCAGGAGGCGCTTATCAGTTTTTAGCGGGAAAATCTAAAACACTTGACGCCAACAGGGTAAGACCAAGACACTGACCGATCACCACTCACTTTTGCCTTCATATCATAAAGAAAATCCAACAATCACGATGATATGAAGACAAAGTCAGGCTGAATCTTGTCTTGAACATTGTATTTTGATTCTTTCATGGAGCGCTGCATTAAGTGTGGTGCATAAATAGAAGCATTTTTAAGCCATTCTTTTGGAACAACAATTAACATTCTGTGTTTTCATTAGGGATCTAATGGCATCTAATGAGTGTGTGTCGACCGCTGAGTGTGAAGGACCCAATTAGTTCAGATGTATGAGGTCAGAACTATATCGTAGCGCCTCCAAGCAGCGGAAAAGTCCTCGTAGCCACCCACAAGTCCTGCAGCCATGCAGACACTCCGCTGCCGCAAGAAAGCCCAGAGCACCATGCCCCGCAGCCACAGAAGACCCCCCAACCCACAGAGAAGTCGAGAGCCCGCGGAGCAACACCCACACATGACCCCGAGGAGCACGAACCAGTCCCATAAAGTGCGAGGTGATCCCGCACCCCTGAAGCGCACACATACAATCCACTCTCTTGTGCAGGCATAAGATGCACCCGCAAGTGCAGACCCCGGTGCCGCGGGCACCAGGCATGGACCGCAGGACCGGAACCGGGCCCTGCGCCGACAGATTGACACCCCGCCAGAACCGCCCCGCGGTCAATCAGACCCCCATACCAACCCACCAGGAACCCGCCACCCCATAAACATCAGTGCTCAATGTGTGCTGTTGGTATATGTAGTTAAAATTGTGGGGTGTGGGGGTGCTAGTCATCCAGGCATGTCGAACCACTTGCACCCCTCCTGCCCCACAGACCCTGGTCTGGTGGTGTGTTGTTTGGAATAAGGACAACTCCCCAGTCAAAGACATAGGGTTCTGGTCCTGTTCGCCTGTTCGTGGTCTGGGCTGCATATAGCCACATACTTTTAGCAGTGTGTACAGGAATGTGTCCTAGACCACATTGAAGGACCTCCTACTCAACTGATGTCCTCTGTGTAAGCAGAAGTATGTACTCATTCACGCCCCACAGGGTCATTAAAGTGCGAAACAACAAGAAGAAGCCACAAGAACAGGCAAAATGGATTCTCGTGGATGGAGTACACAGGAAACACGCTAAAATAAAACGGAAAAGCCAAGGACTCAAATCTTTGCATTTGGTCTTTGCAAACGTAAATTATGTATGTGTTTATTTGCATATAGAGCGGGGAAGTGAGATCCGATCACAAGTGGTTACTCGAGACGCATGTGGAGACGCATTCTAATGCCAGGTGTGAACAGGGCCTTAAAGTGTCTTTGGTAAATGTGTTTGTTGTTCTGCTAACTGGTAGCCTCTGTGATCCCCAGATGGTATGGGTCGTGTGCTTGCTCAGGACATCTATGCCAAAGACAACCTCCCTCCGTTCCCCGCTTCTGTTAAAGATGGCTACGCCGTACGAGGTAAGCCTACCAGTCCACGCTAACACTATAGGAAGAACTTTTCATTTTGTCACTTAGTTACTTTGGCTTGGTGTGTAAAACACAACACAGTTACTTATATACTGCTTATTAGCAAATACAAATTTATCAGAACATTTTACATTGGATATCCAGAGGTGCTGGAGGTTATGGAAAGGAACACGCATAAACCTCCATGATTACATGTGTTTTTAACTCTTTATTATAATGATTGTAAAACCTAGTACAAAGTGTATGCAGACATTGCCTGTTTTAAACAATACATCAGACAGCCATCTTATTTCCATTGATAGCAGAATTAACACTGATTTTTACACCTCCAGCTGCTGATGGCCCAGGAGATCGCTTCATTATGGGGGAATCACAGGCTGGGCAACAGGTCAGAATCAATAAAGATTTAGCAATACAGAGACAACCGAGAGTATGACTGTACTACCACAGTAGATTATACTCTTACAGTGGCAATCTGTCAGGTTATTTTGTTTAAAAAAAAAAATCCCATCATTACTTTTTTAGCTGGAACCTTTTAAGAAACAGCCATTCAATATATTTGCATTATGCATGTTCTATATGCTGTTTCCGCCTTTCCCAGCATGAATGCAAAGATCGGCCACAGGCAAGAGCTGAATGTCATAAACCAGTGTAGCTGTTTGTAGTCAGTAAACTGGTGATATGGATGTATCAACAGTGTGTTTGTTGGGTGTAATCCATCCAACACAGATAATCTTATGGATTTTCACTTTAAAGTATAGGCTTGGTTTTATTCAAGCAAGCGGCACAGTCAGAAATATGTCAAACTTCTCATAGCTGTGTCTGCTCACTCCCCCACCTGCAGCAGATCCAATACCACATCCCATTGCTACAGTATATTATTCCAAACTTAGCTCAAACTTTCCAATCATCTCTAGCATGTAAACAGAGTAGTTTGTTCTGTAAACAAATAGAACAAAGTTACGGATTGGAAGTGTAGAGAGTTGAGTTGTAGCCCAGCAGTTTCTAAAAGTTGTTTTTCATGATATCTGATATAAAAAAAACACATTCTGAGCAATCATAAATTAACTTAAGGCCTTTGGGCTACCTTGTGCTTATTTTTTTCTGTTTTGATCCATTGAAATGAGTTCTGTAGGGCTTGGTGATTCATACATCCAAATTTTAATGGGCACCTGGTGGGGAAAATCATTATTAAAGAAGTATTACTATAAGACCCCCTACTCAGCATTGTTTGAAAGTGATCAATTGTCTCCTGCAAAAGTCTTGAAGATTACATCATATATAACATTGTTCGACTTTTGGCACATAGGTGCCTTTACCTGCCTTTTGCCATGTGTGTTCCAGCCCAGTCACACCGTGATGCCGGGCCAGGTGATGAGAGTGACGACGGGAGCTCCCATCCCGTGTGGTGCTGATGCTGTGGTGCAAGTGGAAGATACCGAGCTACTTCGGGAATCCGAAGATGTAAGTCTGCTCACCCACTTCCCCCACTCAGAGTACTGTTCAGTCCACTCAGTACAGTCTGTGAGGTCGGTACACTCACTGGTTTAAGTTGAAGTCAGTTTCTGTTGTATCTGGTTGTTCTCGCAGTAACATTTTACTGCCACGTAATTGTAAAGTGGGAGCTGCTCTCAGCAAATCAGATTTTTACGTTCTATTTAGTCTCAAAGAAGATTCCTATTATGAGCCAATCCGGTTTCTTTGTTTATAGTGTCTCAATAGGCTAAAATCTATATAAATTCACTGGGCTCACTTAAGTGAATTGTGAAACCCTTCATATGCGTCACTTATTTCACTTAGAAAAAATTGCTGATTCTGTCAATTTCTTTAAGTGAGATAGAAAGACACATGTTCTCATAGGTTGCCGAAGAATCTTACACACGCAATACTTTTCCAGTCAGTTTATCTCAAAATAAAAAATAAAAAATAATTTGTAGTGAGTGTCGAGGAAGTTATTGCTAGGTTATCGTCAGGGGTAAACAAAATCTTGACTGTGGACCTAATGTGTGTTACCGTCTTGTTGTTTCAGGGCACGGAGGAGTTGGAGGTTAGGATCATGGTGCAGGCACGTCCCGGGCAGGACATCAGGTGAGACTGTGATCACAACATGCATTGATTACACCCAAACAGAAATTCAATGTCACTTATTAGCAACACCATGGCAACCGGTGATGAACAAAGCAGATTCTCACCAACACTAGCTTACTGGCTAGTGTCTATAATAAAGAGTGAATGGTAATGTGGCAACTACTCAAACTTAAAGCTACAGCTATGTTTTTGGCGGCACCTATGGCGGTAATTGAATTGCAGGTGTGTTTTTGGACTACACTTCCCAGAGTTCCAAACAGTGTCGTCTGGGTTACGTCAGTCAATTGGTTTGCTGGTGGTTTGGTTTCGCTTTGCTTATTTGATCATCTAAATGTCTAATTTGTTTATTTTTCTTTGGATTTGCACTTGTTTTTGAAGTTTTATTGTCAGTAGTCATTGATCTTTTCTGTGTTTGTTCGGCCATAGAAAACCTTTACTCTCAGAAGTAAGAAGTAAGTCTCAGTAAGAGACAGGAAAAAAAGGTACGCCGCTTCAGGTTAGCTCCGCCTACCCCCTCTGGTGGACCGACCACTGCTGGGTGATGGAAAATGCATCAGTAACTGCGCCGCTTGTTATATAAAACTCATAATACTGCAAATGCAAGGTGTTGTGGTTGTGTGGTGGTAGCAGTGGGTTGATACCATTAATTACACAGCTTTGGTACACTTTCTAGCCATTTTTTCGAGAATGGGGAAAAATGGTCAAAAATCCCCCCATAACACCACCTGACGACCTCATGATCTTGAAAAACACTTAAAGCTGTGATGCAGTATCATTAACTTTGGAAAATTGGAGATTTGTGTGAATTTGACAGTTGGATGACATCCCATCCCATACATGTTCTGAAAGGTCTGGGTGTCTAGATTCTGGGTCGAGAGGTTCATGAGGCTGTGACCTCTGTATCCTAGAGGTCACAATAGGTCATTTTATACAGCTAGGTCAAGTAAAAACAAAAGGCTGTTTTCACATTGAAATGGTTACTATGAGGCCATATTTCATCACACATGAATGCAATTGGGCTCTTTGGATTCACAAGAGTCTCAGCTTTGTAGCAATATCCAATTTATGAAATTCCACGACTATTTAGATACCACAGTGTGCAGAAAAAGGGAAAAGAAAAAAAGGCGAAAACAACATATTTTCACTGCATGCAGAACTGGGTCTGTTTAGGACCCTGTTTAGGACCCTGGTCTGTGGCGCTTAAGAGGTTAAATGAAAATCTTCGACATTGTAGCTTTAAGTTTTGAGGTGGACTAGTTTTCTATATAGACAGCTGGCCTCACTCAATAGACTTGTTGTCAAAAGACCGCAGACGCTCGGTCACAAAGAGGCAGAACGAGTGTGAAGAAATAATTTCATTTCATGGTGAATAGCCGTGGCAGCTCGGATCATTATTTGTCACTTTTTAAAAGTTAAGACTCATTTTACCTAGAGCTTGAAGCGCTCAAGAACTCAGAGAGACCAAAAATATCTGTAAATTGTGTAAAAATGAATGAATGAATGAATGAATGAAGGAATGGAATAGAATAGAATAAAATAAAAGGTATTTTAATCCCAGATATAAAATCTGGAGTTTGTAAAGTTTGTAGCAAATCTGAAAATAGGTGATTCGTGAACAAAACTGCCTGCTGGAATCAAAATCTGGATCTATTTAAATTCTTGGTGTCTTCAGACCAATAGGTCACGACATCCGACGTGGGGAGTGTGTGTTGTCCAAGGGGACCCACATGGGCCCATCTGAGATTGGCCTTCTGGCCACGGTGGGGGTCACCGAGGTGAGCGTCCACAAGTTCCCTGTGGTAGCCGTCATGTCCACTGGCAATGAGGTGCGCACACACACCCACACATGTTTTTAAGTAAACACATACGAATGTAATCTGTCCCTACATTAATCAGTCTTTGTGTGCGTATGTGTGTCTGTGTGTGTGTGTGTGTGTGTCTGTGTGTGTGTGTGTGTGTGTAGCTGTTGAATCCGGAAGATGACCTCCATCCGGGAAAGATCCGTGACTCCAACCGCTCCACCTTGCTGGCCACCATCCAGGAGCACGGCTACCCCACCATCAACCTGGGAATTGTCGGAGACAAGTAACGGTTTTCTCTGTTTAGTTTGTATCCCCATGTCGAAGAAGAAGAATGCTGTTGCCTCAAGGTTGTTATCGTGAAGGAAAACTGGAGCTAATGCAAACAAGAAAATTGTTCATTAAAATGAAGTTAAATGGAAGCTAAAAATATATTAATAATATAATCATCTCATAGCAACATCTAATACAGTGGCTTACTGATTTCTTATTTTTTTGCATGTTTGTCACACTTAAATGTTTCAGATCATCAAACAAATTTTAATATTAGTCAAAGACAACACAAGATGCAGTTTTTAAATGAAGGTTTTTATTATTAAAGGAGAAAAAAATCCAAACCTACATGGCCCTGTGTGAAAAAGTGATTGCCCCCTAAACCTAATAACTGGTTGGGCCACCCTTAGCAGCAACAACTGCAGTCAAGCGTTTGTGATAACTTGCAATGAGTCTTTTACAGCGCTGTGGAGGAATTTTGGCCCACTCATCTTTGCAGAATTGTTGTAATTCAGCCAAATTGGAGGGTTTTCGAGCATGAACCGCCCTTTTAAGGTCATGCCACAGCATCTCAATAGGATTCAGGTCAGGACTTTGACTAGGCCACTCCAAAGTCTCAATTTTGTTTTTCTTCAGCCATTCAGAGGTGGACTTGCTGGTGT
>OMKR01105339.1:2071-16974 GCA_900302355.1 Cyttopsis rosea | reverse complement strand
TGAGGGAATTTTCATCAAAATCAGGTGAATGGTGTAGGAATTAAACATATTTTATATGTGCCCCCCCTTTTTTAAGGGACCAAAAGTAATTGGAAAAACTAACATAATCATAAGTCACTTTTAATACTTGGTTGCAAATCCTTTGCAGTCAATGACAGCCTGAAGTCTGGAACCCAGAGACATCACCAGACGCTGGGTTTCGTCCCTGGTGATGCTCTGCCAGGCCTCTACTGCAACTGTCTTCAGTTCCTGCTTGTTCTTGGAGCATTTTCCCTTCAGTTTTGTCTTCAGCAAGTGAAATGCATGCTCAATTGGATATGGGTCAGGTGATTGACTTGGCTTTTGCAGAACATTCCACTTCTTTCCCTTAAAAAGCTCTTTGGTTGCTTTCGCAGTATGCTTCGGGTCATTGTCCATCTGCACTGTGAAACGCCGTCCAATGAGTTCTGAAGCATTTGGCTGAATATGAGCAGATAATATTGCCCGAAACACTTCAGAATTCATCCTGCTGCTTTTGTCAGCAGTCACATCATCAACAATACAAGGGAACCAATTCCATTGGCAGCCATACATGCCCACGCTATAACACTACCACCACCATGCTTCACTGATTAGGTGGTATGCTTTGGATCATGAGCAGTTCCTTCCCTTCTCCATACTCTTCTCTTCCCATCATTCTGGTACAAGTTGATCTTTGTCTCATCTGTCCTTAGGATGTTGTTCCAGAACTGTACAGGCTCTTTTAGATGTTTTTTTTTTGGCAAAAAAAGGATCACCAATGGTTTACATCTTGTGGTGAACCCTCGGTATTCACTCTGGTGAAGTCTTCTCTTGATTGTTAACTTTGACACAGATACGCCTACCACGCCTAATCCACCACAGTTGTTTTCCGTGGTCTTCCGGGTCTTGTGGTGTTGCTGAGCTCACCAGTGCATTCTTTCTTTTTAAGAATGTACCAAACAGTTGATTTGGCCACACCTAATGTTTTTGCCATCTCTCTGATGGGTTTGTTTCGATTTTTCAGCCTAATGATGGCTTGCTTCACTGATAGTGACACCTCTTTGGACTTCATATTGAGAGTTGACAGCAACAGATTCCAAATGCAAATACCACACTTGAAATGAACTCTAGACCTTTTATCTGCTCCTTGTAAAGGAAATATGAATGAAATTACTAGGGAATAACGCACACCTGGCCGTGAAACAGCTGAGCAGCCAATTGTCCAATTACTTTTGATCCCTTAAAAGGGGGGGCACATAAAATTTGTTGTAATCCCTACACCGTTCACCTGATTCGGATGTAAATACCCTCAAATTAAAAAGTCTGCACTTAAAGCACATCTTGACTGTTTCATTTCAAGTCCATTGTGGTGGTGTACAGAGCCAAAATGATCAATTGTGTCAATGTCCAAATATTTATGGACCCGACTTTAGAGACTTTATTCATCCAATAGAAAAATTGCAGTCTCACAGCAGCACATATCAAAAATAGACAGTAGTAGTAATACATTAAAGTAAAACAGAAAATGTCCATATGCAATAGATCCAAGTATTGGCTTAAAAATTGGCAATACACAATGAAGCTAAAACTTTACTAGAAAATACAAACATTGGATATAAACAATAAAAATATAACAGTGTGGGAGTGCCGAAATGATGAGACGGGAGGCGAAAGTATGCCGAGTCGTTCTTTACTCCCACATCGAAAATCAAAACACAACTAACTCCGCAGCTAGCGAGCATGCATCAAACACCCCTCCTTTAGTTCCTGCTTAACCACCAACCAGCCATCTCCTTGCTGCTGGTTGGCTCCCTAAAACACGAACCCTTAAAGGAACAGCCGTCCCTGGTGAATGTCTATCAATTGTGTATCACCACAACAGCATGAAAAAATACACCTAAAATAAATAATGAACCAGAATATGGCAATCTACAATAACCTAATGATGAACAATAAACAAACCTGAAAATTATAAGCAATAAATAAAAGCAATAAAATGAACCAAAAAAAGAAACAAGAAAAAATATATAATGAATATAATAAACAATAAACCAGAAGAATAAACCTAAAACTAAGCAATGTATGATAAAGATTTGGAAAACATACAATAAACCCAACAATAGCTAACTGTTTGCGTTTGCAGGTGATTGCAGGTCTGTACAACCCTGGGGACGGCCACATTGACCCTTACTCGCTGACTATGGCTCTGGCCGCCGGGGCGCGCATGTACGGTGCCCAGATCTACAACCCGGCCCCGGTCACCGGCCTGACGCAGACCTCCGATGGGAAGTGGGACGTCCAGACCCCCCACGGGACCATGCGCGCTAATCGCATCGTCAATGCAACGGGTACCTGTCATTATAACATTTACTCTCCTTTTCATTGGTGCTTTGGGCTCGGAATGTTCTTGCGGCCGTGGGGTGTCTGCGGGGCTCGGGGCAGGATGATACGTTTCTGACCTCATACTCCAGAGCCAATTGGGACCAATCCCGTGCACTCACAGGTGGACACGTCAAACACACACATGGACACACACACTGCCAGCATCTGCCTCACACACTCCCTTGAACACCTTCCCGATTGCGTCTTTCTCCTTTATTGCTATAACGATCACAGGAAGAGGCCACATGCCGCAATTGTTGTTCCAAATTTATTTAATTTAATTGTGTTTTGTCAAATACATGTAGTTCGTTTCTATGTTTCATTTGTGGTGATTATCCCCGTCTTGGAGAATAAAGGATGATTAATCAACAGTTAATTGAAATTAAAGGTACAATATGTAATTTCTGCTGCTAAGGGGTTTCTCAATCAAAACAATAACAAGCAAGATGGAGACTGACGTCAGAGGTAGCATGGGATGATGGGAGTTGTAGTCTCACGCATGTGCTGTACAGGGACGGCTTCTGTGACAGAACACGCAATAAATAATCGTGCTCCATCAAACAATAGTTAGTAGAGTAATAGTAGAGCAATACAAACAATGATTGAGTAGAAAAAAAGTTTTGAATGAAAGGTTAGGTCGAGATCTATGACGTCACATCCGGTGTTCCCCATGTTGCCCCGAAAGTTCTAGCGGCAGTAAAGGGGATAGACGCCATGACCTAATGAAACGCTCCGTTACCAACATTAAAATTAGGGATTTCTCTGCGTTTGAAAATTGTTGAAAACATTTGGGATCATGTACTGTAAAGTACACAACTCAATAAAATATATAACATGGGTCTAGTCGTTTATAGAAATTTCTATGTGGGAAAAGTTACATATTGTACCTTTAACTATTGAATTTGTTCTGAAAGAAATTCACACTGCAGGCCGCACGATCTTAAGACTCTTTGCTCTTTTTAGTGATTAACCAGGGAGTTAGAACTTTGTAACTCTCTGGTTTTATTGATTTTACTATACTAACCAAACAATTTAATCATTATGCACAGAGAAGCTTTTTCTTTAGGAATGCCAACACTGTATTAGCACATTCTGCACTCGTCACTGAATTATCATATGAGCTGAACTCGCACCGAGTGACCTTTGACCTTTGCTATTGCCGAGTTCCAGGAAAAAGGGAACGCACACGGAATGGCTGTAACTGGGTCATACCAGTTCCATTAAGCCAAAGTCGCAAATTTATCTCAAAGTTCAGGCCCGAACCGTCCCATTGTCTCGTCTCTTCCACATTGATTTAGTGTAATAACTCATTCGACTCTGGTTGTTGGGTTCATTTTAATCTCCATTTGCTTCACTAACTACTCGAGCATGCACATACTTCACAATTAGCTGCAATATTAAATATATTTAACCACACTTTTTATATATTACGACTCATACATTCAACTTTCAGTAACTTAAAAATTGTCAAGTACATTAAAGGTGATATTTAAACCGTATTACTTGGATAGATATAGTTATCTTTCAATAACTTCATATAATAAAGACTGCCAAAGCATTTCATAACTTTTTTTTTTTTGTTATTGGTGCGTTCTTGTGAAGATATTTGTGGTGTGGGATTCGTCGCCCTGCCTTCAGATTACCCAGCAGCTAATGCAAACAGGCCAACGAAGCAGATTCCACCCAATCCCCAAGCAGCTGCTCCTACACACCCCCCTGGACATAAAAAACCAAACAAAAAGAGATCAACTTTTTAGGGGTTGGATCCTTTTTCAATTCGGTCCTAATAAAAACACAGTGACTTTAAAACTACAATTTCCACTGGTAGTTTCATTGCAGATAGTTTAGATAGTATATAAATGCACAGTTTCCCATTGGTTTTTCAAACTGTTCCTTCAAAGCCAAAAAAACTCAGTTAATTATAGTACTTATGGTAGGAAGTGGAAGATCCATTGTCACATGCGTGTCTCTCCAGAGCGTATTTCTGCGTTTGCCGCCTGGTTTAAAGATTGAGAACAGATGCTCCGCTTTTGCCGGCTGCAGAAATAACTCCCATTGGAAATCAGATCCCCGAACATTCCGCTTCTCCTCTTTCACGTACTCCCATAACCCGCACTATTACGCCACGCTTCCTTCCTCTCCTCCTACACCAATTAGTTTTTAATTCCCCGTCCTAATTCCAAATTGTTTTCCTTTTAACCATGAATATGAAGTGTCTTGATGAGATGTGACACTTTTTTATTATTATTTTTTTTTACAAGTAAAAACGCTGCAACTGGAATATAATGTAATAATATAATCAAAAATAATAACTGGAAAATATGTAACTGGCTGTGATATACCGTGTTTTGATACTAAGACAAAAGTCGCTTTGGACAACAGCGTCTACTAAGATGTAATGTTATGTGCAAAAGTGAAAAAAATGGTTTCCGCGTTGACTCAATATGGGGGTCGTTTCGGCAGGATTCTGGGCCCGGGAGCTGGGCCAGATGATCGGGTTCGAGCACCCGACCATCCCGATCCATCACCAGTATGTGGTGACGGCCACGGTGCCGGAGGTGAAGGCCCTGAAGACGGAGATGCCAGTCATCCGGGACCTCGAGGGGTCCTACTACCTCCGGCAGGAAAGGGACGGCCTGCTCTTCGGACCCTACGAGAAGATGGAGAAGATGGTGCTCCAGGACTCCTGGGTCAGGGACGGAGTGCCCCCAGGTCGGTATATAATAAACCTCCAAATGAACTAGAAGATAGAAAAATGTGAAAATATACATTGAACCTAAAAATTAACAAACTTAAAAAATAGTCAATAGAAAATAAACCTAATGATTAACAAACCACTATAAACCTAAAAATTAACCTAAAATAAAAATAACCTATAATTTTTATTACTATTAATTATTAGTGATAATTGACTGATTTCAGGTTAAATTCTAGTGAGGTTAAGTGAGTGAGTTGAAATTAAATTGGGAAATTATTGCTTTATTATCATATAAACATAAAAGTGAGATTTAGGATTTTTTTCCCCATACACAACCTCTCAATACATTTATGCTTATTTGATCTGTTCTCTATGGTTTACGTTGTACTTTCTAAGTCCTTATTTCTCTTCCTGTGCGTGTGTGTGTGTGTGTGTGCGTGCGTGCACGCTCCAGGCTTTGGCAAGGAGCTCTTTGAGTCGGACCTGGACCGGATCATGGATCACGTGGAGATGGCCATGGAGATGGTTCCCGTGCTGAAGAATGCCGACATCATCAACATCGTGTCGGGGCCCATCACCTACACGCCCGACCTGCTCCCAATGGTCGGACCGCACCGGGGGGCTCAGAACTACTGGACCGCCATCGGATTCGGGTATGTCATGAAGGATGAGACTTTGTATCCAGGTGGTAGGGGACAGTGTTTTAAAATTTATAATGGAAATTAGCTCTTGTGCTGCAAGATCAAAATTGCAAGGCTGTGCTAATTCATGAAATGAATCGGTTCCAGTCAGGATACCAGGTGTGTGTTCATTAGAACAAGTCACTCTGAAAGTGACTATACGTAGTGATGAAAGGTTAGACTCTTTTTTGAGATTCTGTTTTTGGCGAAACTGTAAAAAGAGTCGTTAAACTTTTCAGACTGTTCATTTGATTAATTCGGCTTAATGCACAGTCATGTGTCATGTGAGTCAGAAGAGTGTTTGGCTCCGAGTCATGAATGGAATCAAGAATCATTTAATTCTGTCAAAATGTTTTTTCGGTGGAATGCAGTGAATAAATCAGATTCAATATGAATTATGCCAGAGTTCGCTACGAACAAATCGTTTGCAATCGTGCATCACAAGCATCATCATCATAAGCACAGTTCTACATGTTACATTTATAGTGCTTAACAGGATAGTGGTGTGCCGTGGGATTATTCAATTGTAAAAAGTGTGCCGTGGTAGAAAAAAGGTTGGGAAACAATGCTATAGGGATTAGATTTAACCACATCTCATAAAAAATAAAATGGGCTTTGGTTGCCAGATCATAATCACATCAGCCTGTTTCCAGTCAAAAAATGTTAATTAGCACTTGGACTGCGTTCATTTGCGTCTGCAAACAATTACGAGGGCAAGAGTTTCAGAATCGCGAAGACGAACATCCGAGTCTTTGAAAGTCTTAGATGAAACATTTGAGGTTTTCATGCCCTGGAGTTTAGAGTTATGCTTGAAAATGTGGCTGTTTGTGTCATTTTTTTTGTGGGTCATTACTGCTTTTACAGGGGAAATTACATTTCTCATAAGTGTATGTGCTAAGGAAGTGGGATTTTTGACTCTCGCTCTTGGCCTGCTGTAGGTCACCAAGGGAAGACTGTAGTCGGCGTTTGTGTCTCAACAAATCTGATGCGTTTGCAACTACGCTAACTTTGCATAGGACTTGCTCCCCATCTCCAGATACGGTGTGATCCACGCCGGCGGCATCGGCCAGTTCCTGAGCGACTGGATCCGGACCGGTGAGCCGCCCTACGACCTGATCGAGTGCGACCCCAACCGCTACGGGAAGTGGACCGACGTACCGTACATGTGCGCCAAAGCCCGGGAATCCTACGGCTTCAACAACGCCAGTGCGTAAGAGAAAGTGGAAATCACCCCCCCGGCCATGCCCCGCCCCTATGGTTATCCATCCCTAACTCCCATCCCCTGGCTCCGCTGTCTCCCACCAGTGGGTTATCCTAAGGAGGAGCGCTTCGCGGGACGTCCCACCTGCAGGACGAGCGGCGTGTACGAGCTGCTGAAGGACAAGGCGTCCATGGGGTTCCACGCCGGCTGGGAGCAGCCGCACTGGTTCTACAAGCCCGGGGACGACGCGGGATACAAGTAAGGCCTCCCATCCAGCCGCCGTGGTATTCAGTCACTGAAATGGTAACTCACAGTATCGGCCGATACAGAGTAGCAATGTGATCCATTATTTTTGCTGATCAGACGCCACACCTGCAGGGGGTCCGCCAAACCTCTGAATTTTCAGTAACATCTCTGACAGACATAACTGGTACTGAATGGCTGAACTTGAATAAAAATACACGGTAAATGGTTTGTGTTATTGTATCGATATTAAATGGTATGTAAAACCCTCTTTCAGATTTGTGAAAATTTGATATTATTTGTGAAAACGGAGAAAAGGTGGATTTCATTCAAAAATACGTCTTTTAATGAACTTTCTTGCTGATACAAAAGACAAATAAAAATTCCAATTCCAATCCATTTTTTTTCCTGCCAAACTTTTAAACAAAGGATAAGCAAAATAGCAGCAATAAAATCGAACAGAACGACAGCAGTTTTCACTTAATCAAATAATCCATCTACATTTTAAAGAAATAAACAAGTGGGCGAGTTCCAGTTTTCCGAGTTTCAGTGAATGCAGCACCACTTCCTGCTGTCTCTCGATCCGATGCAAACTCCAGAGTGTCGACGTCTTGGCGTAATACAGACAACGAGTCCACTCCACTAGTTAATCCATCGCATAGGGCGTCGTATCAAGTCTGAAATGGCAGGCGTTTTGTAATACCCGCGGTTGACGTGTGCGCGTTGAATCACGACTGCTAGCCTGCTGCGGCCCACGGTGGTTAGATGCTGCGCCGAGCAGAGCTCCCAGTGTTCTGTTGGTTCGTCAGTCTCCGCTGTGTATATCTCAACCATGCGTAACCGTGGTAACGCAAATCGATGACGTAGTGACGATTCTCTCGGAGTGACCAGGGGTCTGCAGAGTGATCACGTGACCATTGCAAAGATGGGAAACCTTAACAATTGACCAATCTGGATCAAACTTGGGCAACAGCATGTCGGGATCGCCCCGGATACACATCTTAGGCATCTTTTCTGTGGATGCATGGGATCTATGTCATCCAGACACTACTGACGTCATTCCTTCATGAACAAAAACAATACAGGAACCGTAGGCATCATAACTGAGTATATAAATAGTTAATAAGGCATTATATACATGTTATTACATGCCAGGCTTAAAGTACAACACAACATTTTATTTTGAATAATCTAGGCCTGTCCTGCTCTGGTTATCCATCCACCAAGGGGTCCTTGGGCTGAGAAAGGTTGACGACTCCTGCTGTACTGTAGATAGTTTGGTGCCATTAGAAAATAGTGATCATCATAAAACCAGAGTCACATTTTTTATGATAATTTGCATGTTTGATACTTGATAGTAATCTTTTTTTATGATGCAGAGAACTCTATTTTAGCGACCATCTCAAATGACATCTGACACACGGATAGAAGTGATCTCAGTCAGTAATATGCAAAGAGATATGGCGATCTAAAGAACATTCAACAGAAAAACTCACATACTCCCAGTTTGAGAATTTTGTACAGATCGCTACCTCATCCACAGCCTTCCCTCACAGGGACGCACATAAAACCTGCGAAAGGAGTGGTGATCTCATCGGTGCATGAAACCCTACTTTGAGAATTCCCTGGAGCCAGTCACACAAAGGCACCATTGAATTAATAAAAAAAAAAAAAAATGTTAGTTCAGCCCCAAAGTAAATTACAGTTACGGGGTAGCGTGCGAAATACAGATCTGTAAATAAGAAACATGTTGGAGTATGATTCCGTTGAGTAGCCTATACCTATTAACCTAACTAGTTGGCAACCTGGTTATAGCTGCAACAGCCTCCAAGTCTCAAATTCAGCTGATGGTAAAGTCGGTTCTTTACAAAGTGATGAATGATTCACTGATGGCAGCTGCAAAATAATGATGTCAGGCTTGTGTTACAGTGTGGCTTGTGATGCATTTGATTAATAAATCAATCTCAAGCATTCAATAAAGACAGTTTATCCCTTTCCCCAGGGTTCCAAAAGTGACTTATTTTTACGCTATTCTGGTAGTTTTCCACTGTTCAGGTGACCCAGATATATTTCCTTCCATACCCATACTAGGATAACAATTTGTGAAATTATCTGGTTATTTGCCCAGGTATTAAAATTTTAATGTGCATATTTGCTATTGTTGTTATATTTTACCCCTACTACATTTAAGTGGCATTTGTCTTACAAACAACAGTTTTATGAAATGGTAGAATTGCATTTTATCCATTTTGCTTTTACTCTGTAACCGGAAAAAATCTATACGGTTTTATCCCTCCAGGCCTAGTTTCCGTCGCACAAACTGGTTTGGCCCCGTCGGCAGGGAATGCAAACTGGTGATGGAGAAGGTTGGAGTGATCGACCTGACGCCGTTCGGAAAGTTTGTAGTGAAGGGGCGGGATTCGCATAAGCTGTTGGATTGGCTTTTTGCCAACACCATGCCCAAGGTACAGTGTGTGCTCAACCTTCAACTTTCTGTCTCGCTCGCTGGGAAGAGTGGGAAATGGTTGTACTTCGCTAGCGTCAAACTACAGGCCAGAATGATCAATCTTGTGGAGGGTGATTTGCAAATATATGTTCATTGCAGACTTTGTACAACTGGTATTACAGGTTTATACAGTAATGTCGTTTTTTGTAATGGCTTTTTGGTTTAAAATGACTACCACTAGTATTAGTTATTACAGTGGTATAGTTAATTATAATGGATTCCAGGTTTTAAATGACTTTGTACCACTGCACTGGTATTAATAGTTAATTGTAATAGGATTTTAGGTTTAAAATGACCCTTCTTCTTGGTTGCAGGTGGGACTCACGAATATCAGCCACATGTTGACTCCCACCGGGAGGGTGTATGCCGAGGTGACCATCACACAGATGTCACCGGGAGAATTCATGCTCATCACAGGCTCTGGGTCCGAGCTACACGACCTCAGGTAACGTGCACACTCGCTGAAGTGGCCGTTACACCACCACGAAGTGGCTAACACTCTTCAACACTCTGATCTGTCTGATCAAGGACATACACACATGGACCCCCAGACTGCAAAACTGAATCTATGTGAACCCCAAATTATACTATATAATACTTATATAACTATATAACTCACAAAAATGTTTTTACACTGAACCCAATACAAATCTGCTGTTCATCTACAGTCCTTGTACTGGACAGAAGCAACGTGTCATTTTGATGTGATATAGCGACACCCAGTGGTAGAAGTGTTGCACTACAGCAGCAGGTCAATTCTTATGGCGCTTTATTATACGTTGTTAGATATAAAAAAAGGTATATATTGAAGAGGTTAGTAAGAGTAACTTCTAAGTACATTTATTAAAGTAATTCTGTGGCTTCACTGGAAATTATTGGTAGTGTATCAACATTTAAATTGGAATCATTTACACTTGTTTTATATAGATTAGAATCTACAAATAAAGATCTATTTTTATACTACTTATCTAAACAGGAGTTAGTTCTTTAAAGGTGCAGTGTGTAGAATTTGTGGCATTTTGTGGCACGAACTTGGCAGAAATGCAATGGAATATGAAATATAATAAGGTATAATCCCATGAAAATAAGAATCGTGTTTTCGTTACCTTAGAATTAACCGTTTATACGCCGCCACGTTGCTACCACCATGTTTCTACAGTAGCCCTGTCCACTTCGTAGGTGGATAGAGAAGGAAGCAGTCAACGGCGGCTTCGACGTTGACATCACTAACGTCACGGAAGACCTCGGAGTGCTCGGCGTGGCGGGACCCAACGCCCGCAAGGTTCTGCAAAAACTGACAAAGGAAGATATGAGCGACGCGGGATTCAAATTCCTCCACTGCAAGTCCATCCAGCTGGCGGGCGTTCAACTCCGAGCCATGAGGATTTCCTACACGGGTACAACATCATTCCACAAGTTAATTCCCAACCACTACCACAACCAGTAAAAACGTCAGAAACATGAATAAGTGTGCTTGCCGTTATGGTCTACTATTCAATTCGTTCATAGCGAACAAATCTTTTCAATGACTCGGGAGTCGGAAGTCACTCGGGCAAAAGAGTGAATCTTTGACTCAAACTGAAAACGAATTACTCAGGACTAAATTGATGTCCAAGGCGAAAAAGGCCAAGGCATTGGCACAATTCAAGAGTCATTTTGACAGAATAATTCTTGGGAGAATTCCATTCCCAACTCAGACTGTCCACTGACGCTTGTCCAGGAAGTCCACCCTCGCTCATTGTGAGTTACACCAACTCAACCAAATAAACAACGAGTTGCAAAATCGAACAACTTTTTTTTAACCGAGTGACTTGCCAAGAATCTCAAAAAATAATTGAACCCTTCATCACTACGAAACCTGTTCTGCTGCAGCTACTATTCTGACTAACTGAATTAGTGCAGCCTTGCAATTTTGATCTTGTAACACAAGAGCTAATTTCCATTCTTTCTTTTTTTTAAGTGGAATTTGAACTTTTTGAGTTCTCATGGCACAACGGTTGAAAAACACTGAATTCAGTCACTCTCTTATGATAATATCTGTTTAGTAATTGAGTCTAGTGTCATTTTTTTGTGTGCAGGCGAGCTGGGTTGGGAGCTGTACATGGATCAGAACAAGATGGCTGCTGTGTACCAGGCAATCATGGAGGCCGGAAAGGATGAGGGCATTGATGATTTTGGCACCTACGCCATGGGCTCTCTGAGGCTAGAGAAGGGCTTCAGGGGCTGGGGCGCTGAGGTAAAATAACATTGACATGAATAAAACAGATTAAAAATTATGATGTAATGATTGTTGATTTTGTTTTTTTGTTTTTAGATGAACATTGACACCAATCCCCTGGAGGCGGGATTGGACTATTTTATTAAACTAAACAAGGTAAGCTCTCCAAAATCTTTTATCAAAAGCCCATTTACATAGTCTGTAGCAGATTAGACAAGTCAGTTACAGGCAGCACTGCCTTTAGTAATAATCACAATCCATTTATTTGACAAAGTACATTTTCATATGCGAGGAATTTGTCGTGGTAGAGATTGGTGCGGTGCAGACTTTAAAAAAGCCAAATATACAAAAATAGCCCAAGATAAAGAACAGAAATAACCAAATATATAAAATAGACAGAATATACAAAGTGCGATTCAATGCACAGGACAAATTACAGGTATACGTTTATTTATTACTCTATTACAGTGAATGACCATCAGAGTAAAATGTCAGATGAGGAATTTAAAAATATTATACAACACTAGGTAGGGTCAGAAGTGAAATAGGGAATGGAAGATGGGGTCCGATATCCATGTTTTTATGATTTAGCTAATCCATACACTGACATTAAATACTCCATACCTCCAGTATGGTTTATATCCCACCATTCATCCCATGACCTCACGTGATTAATCGAATACTGTATGTCTCTGTTCGTGCAGCCTGCAGACTTCATCGGTAAGGCGGCGCTGCAGGAGATTAAAGCCAACGGGCTGAAGAGGAAGCTGTCCTACATCACCGTGGATACGGATAATATCGACCCGGAGGGCAACGAGACCATCTGGCTCAATGGCAAGGTATGACGCACGTGCACGTGGCGTTAGGCACTACAGTAGTGTCCATGTTGTCCCCATTAAGTTATACAACAGCTTCAATGGCGTTTGTGATCATTCTGGTAATTTCTTGCACACACACACACAGAGGTTTTCTGATCCAATATTTAAGGTTTATATTTATTGTTTATCATTAGGTAATAATTATATATTGTAAAATGTATTTATTTTTAGGTTTATTTTATTGTATATTTGCAATTTTTCTATTTTCTAGTTAGGTCTTAGGTTTATTGCATATTTTTCCATTTTGTCTCATTACCATCCATCCATCCATCCTAACCTGAAATCCCATGTCTTTCCTCAGGTGGTTGGCAACACGACGTCTGGAGCGTACAGCTACAGCTCTCAGCAGAGCCTGGCGTTCGCCTACCTTCCCGTGGAGCTCTGCTCCGTCGGCCAGAAGGTGGAGGTGGAGCTGCTCGGGAGGAAGTACCCGGCCATGGTCATTCAGGAACCCTTAGTCCTCACGGAACCCACGCGGACCAGGCTGCAGAAGAAAGCCAAGAAAGCATGAGGACAAGATGGCCCTCGACCGCCACACGCAAGCTGCAATTACTAGAAAAGGGAATTGAAGTCTGTGGGACGAAGAGAGCAAAATTTTAATGGGATAAAATGTCATTTTACTATTCACTGTATTGAAGAATTCAAAGAGGAGTGACCATTATGCTGCTTTTATCGTCAATATTCTTGTGAGAAGGCATAGTGTTATATAAATTAAACCGTCAGAATGTAAAATCGCAGCAATGAAGATACAATTACCGTCTGTACTGTGATGTACATACAAATAATGATTTGTTTGTCAAATAATTTAATCATTTGAAGCCTTCAAGGTGTTTTGTAAAGAGATTTTTTTTTCTAATTTTTTGTCATAATAAAAGACGATTTTTTTTTTCTTGTATAGGTTCTGGGGAATTGCATGTTACCATGCATTAATATTAACGCTGAATACAGCAATAACTTTAAGGAACCACATTTTCTTAGACCTTTTTGTCCAACTATTTTTTTTACTCAGTTTGTAGTCCACTACATTACATTACACTACATTACTACATTATATTCACTACAATAATTGAATAATTAAAGCAGTGCTCTCAAAGAAAAACATGCCATACCTTGTGTTTTAACTGTTTTCTACTAGTCTGTGGCAGTTCCGCCTGCCACACACCACCCAGGTGGCCTTTCCAGGGTTGCAAACAGGTTTAAAACAACTTTATTTGCAGCGATGGCAAGATGTTCCAAGCCGGGAGCAGATGGAATATGTGTTGTCATGACAAGGGTTCCCTCCTGTGTGTGAGGACGGTGATTTTAACCTGTTGCTCGTCACCTCCTCTGATGAACAGGTGCGCAGCCACTCCTGATCCTGGGCCCAATTAACTAGACCCAAGACCGGTTGGCTGCTTAAATCACACCGCCCCCACACCACAGAGGCCTGTAGAGAAGACCTATAAATTTGCATCTAAAGCATGGATTGTATTAATCTATTGGTTATCTGGTCAAAACAAAACAAAAAGATTAATGATAGATAATGGAGAATAACTTGGCTTTACTAACCTGCAGTCGTGATCCATCAATCACTTAATTGATTATTTAAAGCAACGTTATGTAACTTTTTTACCTTAAAATAACAGCTTCAGAATCATTTTGCGATCTCGCTGCTTGTCCCCGTTCCTCTCAATAACATATTGAGAACATGTTTTTATTTATGATGTGTTTAATTTTGCTACATTATATTTGCGTTTGTAACTGTTTTTTCTCGAATTTGTCCGGTAAATAAATTCTTGAACCGGGAAGAAAATATCCGGGCAAATACAATACTAACTAAATATTTTGAATCTATTATATAATTATATAATATAGAGAACGTGAAGTTTGACGGTTGCTATGCGTTGCTATGGACACCAGTCGCCATTTTGGGAGGATCACTTCCCATTCAATTGCATAGAGCAATAGCTAAAATATACGAAATGTACAAAAATGGAGAAAGGACTTCCAAGCCATCTTTTAACTCAAAAATTTACAGACCGACGTTCAGTCAATGCGAGTGATTCCCCACATATGGCGCCTTGCTCCAGCAATGTGACATCAGCTTCCCATTCTCTA